>JANHFX010008056.1:76109-90926 GCA_027560015.1 Chloroceryle amazona
GCTGCTGCACCAATCCAATATCCACTAGACAGCCCTTTGTCTCTTGCACTGACTGGAGAGCTAATATGGGGTGTATTCTGCTTAGCTGTTCTGTAAGAGACAACACATCCACTCAGCCCAATGGCCTAATTTAATCACACACAACCAAACCCCCACAAAATGAGGAAGAATGGGGCCCCATCCTCTCACATGGCATTCTGAAACAGAGACTGGGCATGCGGGTTTATGGGATTACATTCCCAATTCCTGACAGTATAGTGATAATCAATCTCATGTGCTATACTTCCCCAGCCACTTGCTTACTTTTAACCCCTCCAACACAGGCAAGAAACATAGACTAGTAAGCCAGATTTCTTGATGATTTGCCCAACTGCTGTTTGCTTAAGTCAGTCTGGAGTATAAAATAATGTTCATTAAGAAATGCAAAGTATACTGTGACTTCCCCCCAGTGTCTTGAAATCTAAGTATAAGCAGTCTTACTTACTTAGCCCATAAATAAATCAAAGTTACTTCTGTCTCAATGAGCAATACAAACTGAAAATTGATGACAAGTAAAAACCTAAAAATAGCATTTTTAACCACCCACTTCCACTCTGACATTTCAACCAGAAGCACCGGTCCTCTTCAGAGGAGGGAAGAGTCAGTACAACAGGACAACAGCTCATGTTATCCATGATTTTAGCCCTCTGTGACCAGCTGACTGGAAATACGGAGGTCACTCAAAGAATCTGATCCTGGTTCTAAGCAGAAGAAAAATTAATTTCTCGAGTGTGTGCATTTTGTATAAGAGCAACGGCATTTTAGCAGAAAATAACTCATGTGACCCCAAGCAGATTTTTTGTAAAGTAATATTGTAAAAGCAGAAAAGGAAAAAAGGAGTATTACTAATAATTTTGGCTTTATCTTCCAAACTCAATAAGCAAAATCAAACCTCAAGTCTAGTTCTCATCAAATGACATCACCTACACTCCAGTCCTCTTTATTCAAAGCCCAAACTTTGCACCCGATGGAAAAACGAACCAACAAGCCACACAACAACAATTTTGTTCAATTTAGAGCTTGTTTCCCATAGCATGACTGGGGTGGAACTACAGCTTTCAAAGGAAAATAGTTTGCGTTTAGCAGGTATCAGAATATTACATTTTGGAGAATTTACAAACATTAAGTTCTTCAGGAGGTTTTTATCTCTGCCTTGTCCTTTCAGAAAATACCACACACAGCCTTCAGCAAAGAAGGCTGTACAAGTGCTACATTTTATTCACAGATTTGGTATGTGTTCAACTGGGATGACATACTGCCAAGTTCTCCAAACCAAGTCCCAGCCTGCATTTTACGCGATGGTGACGTAAGAGCCCAAAATACATGACCAAGAAGAGAAGTGAAACAGAAACATAAAAGCTAACCTCATGCTCTGCATTTTTAACACTTTTGAATCTAAACAAACCAGTTACTGTTTTTTATTTCATTATATTTGTCTTGCCTTGCAGCTGAAGAAAAAAAAAAAAAGAAATTCAGACTAGGAGAAAAGACACAGCAAGAGGAAGGCAATGAGGAAGTTTCTGTAAACTAACACAAGAAATAAGACTTCTGAAAGAAGAGACCATCAGAAGAGAAACTACATGGAAAACTGCAGCACAGTTATTAAATTCATTTTGTGGATTGATGGGTAAAGTGAATGGGCAGCTCCCTTCAGATTCATAAAAGCGTAGCATCAGAAAATAACTATAAGGGATTAAAAAAACCAACAACAGCAAGAAAAAACCCAAACAAACACACACAAACACACACACAAAAACCATACCACCACAAACGCACACGGGAAAAAGGCCAACAAGCCTAGATGTCTTAAACAGGCAATTGATAAACTAGGAATATTAGAGCCCTCCACATTTTCCTGTCTCCCCAGCACTGCCTAAAGTCATGTTGTGGCAAATGATTCTAACATTCGGTTTTCACCTGATAGATCTTCTTGCTTGTACAATCCATTTTAGAGGCATAACTTGTTTTCTTTGCTAAGATTTCATTTCCTCCCATCTCCGAACTTGATGAAATCTATTTCTTAGTTCCTCATCTCCCACTGAAAGCTGACAACAAGTATCAGACAAAATGCAGCTGTCCTGTATGAAGTAATTCATTTCTGTCAAAGATTAGACATTTTTTTCCCTTAACACAAGATGACTGATATTGTTCTGCAAGATCCAAGAGGGACAATTTAACTACTTAAGTGCAGAGAGAGTTTGAGGCTCAGCTTTGCTCAGTAAAGCTCCTGGGTGAAAGTGTGTAACCGAAACATAAACCACCCGAAGGCCTGCTAATTTCTTTCCGTTTGATTTCAGGATTTGACTTAGTCATTTTAGTCCTAACCAAGTACTTTTTGCTATACAATATTCTGCAAAAGACCAAGATTATGAAACGACACATTTGAACAATTCTAGTCAGCTGAAACTCCTTTTCTACTCTAGACAGAAGTCCCGAGGAATGTTAAATTCGCTTTACATTTGCAGCTATTCATGACCTCAACTGCAATGATTTTTTTCTATATATATATTTTTTTTTTTTAATTGAAAGGCAGTTCTCCTGCAACTTCCCATCTATGTTAACAAGGGTAAAATTCATCCTTTCAAACCCATTTAAACTGCAGGAGACACAAAACGTGCAAGCTCAACATCGGACCCCCTAACAAGGCGGGGGGGTGGGGGGTGGAACACAAATGAGGTACAATCCAAACTCACCCCCACGCTCCCACACCCGCGGAGCAGGACTCGGCGACTCGTGTTCTGCCAGCGCTGAGTGCTCCCCAGAGTTGACGCGCAGGACCCCCCAGCTCCCAGCCCTTTCGAGAGGACCCCGGCGCCCCAGGCACCCTTCGCAGGCCGCAAGGCTGGCCCAGGCGTGCCGCGAGCAACCCCCGCCGCTCAGTTCCATCTCCCTTCCAGAAGCCTCCAGCGCCCCACCCACCCCTTAAAGAAGTCGCTGCAGGTCCGGAGACCGCCCCGCCGCTCACCTGCGCGGTCCGGGACTAAAACGGCTCGCGGCGGACTAAAAATACGTGGGAGCCTTCGTGGGGGAACGGTCCCCCGGGGAACCCTCGGCGAGGGCGGAGCGGGGAGGCTGCGGTCGCACCTCCGGCGAGAGCCGCGGGCACGCGACGGGCACTCACCGACGGAGCGGGAAGCGCGAGGGGCCGCCTCGAGGGGGCCGCCTCAGCCCCGGCGAGACAAAAAGACAGGGGCGACAGCCGCCGTCCGGACGCGGAATAAACTGGGGCTCAGAACCACGCTCGCAAACAACACCCGAGCCCCTGAGCAATTTCTTCAGTCGTTTACCGATTCGCCAAGGAGCAGGAAGTAGCAGGATAAGGCTTATGCTGAGAAAAAAAAAAAAATAAAAAGCCACAAAAACAAACAAACCAAGCCAAGAAACGCCAACGCATCTTTCATGTGGCTAAACGGCCTCTTCGGCAACGGGAAGGTTTGGTGATGGAAGCTGCTGAACAGGCCACAAGAGCAACCGGGGTGTATTATTTAATTAATAACACTTAATTGAATTCGATTTTACACATGGACGCCAAGAATAACAAAATGGATGTGAGGCAAAGCTGAGCTTAAAGTTTTCCAAAGAGTTAGATGAAAAGAGAACAAAACATTTTGGTGCTGGCATCTGATGTTTTCCTCAAGAAGTAGAACTTGATGCCAAAAATGCTCAGGAATCAGTGTTTGAAAGGTTAATTAGATTCTCCAGAAGCATTTCACTTACCAGAATGAGACATTATCCCATTTAATATGTATCCCAACACATCCCACTCGTTTCAGATTTCCTCTGCCACCAGATTCTGCTTTTGTATGTAAGTGTTATTAATCATAAGGTCCTCTGACAACTTCATGTTTACAGCTTGGATCACCTCTGGAGGCAAAGGGCTGCTCTAAACAAGATCTTTAGTTAGCATCATTTGCCTCTTCCATCAGCAACAGAAAAACTGCTCTATCTGAGGCACTGCAGTAGCCCGGGAGTGAACCATGTACTGTTTTTCTCACAACAAACCTTCAATCTGAATTCTACAAGATGAAGCTGTACTTCAAGACCCAAGATACCCTTCTAAGTAGCCATGAATTATACACGGAGCTGCCCAACCTTGTTAACCACGCAGGATTAGTCATGCAGAAATTCTGGTATGTAGTGCACCGTCTGGATTTCAGTCTAGCTTCCAATTACATAGAAAGAGATGTAGTTAAACATTTGTGAGATCAGAACTGTTTAATCCTTTGAAAGAACAGTTTTCTTTCTCAAAATAATGATTTTATCGAAATGAGGATTCTTTGCAAGAATATTGAAGGTTTTCCTTCCTCTGAATTAGCAAATGTAAAGTAACAATGCTTCAGAAAGGTAAAAATATTTAGTTTGAATTGCATTACTTCAATATCAGTTAAACTTCTTTAACAGAAAATCATAAGAAGAGTGGCTTCAGTAAGGTCTACGTCAACTCGAATAAAGACTTCTGAAGCATTAAATATTAGTGACAAAAGAGTAAAAGGGAATAGAAATAATTCTGAGAATAAATGCTGCACCACTCAGGACACCATGTCATTGAATAGGCTGTGCTACGGTTTCTTGTTTATTCCTTTTATTTATTTCTTATCCATAACATTCATTTCTAATCTTGCTTCTGAACTTAATAAGGGCTCTTTACCATTCCTGTGGATTATTGTTTGCAAGCGAAGATAAACTGATAAAAATGGACCAGGCTTTACACAGTATCTGTGTCCTTGCTTTATGTCTTTTGGAAAGTTTTTTTGTTTGTTTGGGGCTTTCATTTGTTGTTTTTATGGGTAATTCTGAAAACATTTGATGAACATACAGGATGAGTTTTCCTCAAATTGTTCATATTTAATCCAAACAGTATTTGCCACTACTGAGCAGACTGACGTGATGTCTCTTGTATTTCACAGCTCTATAGCAGGGAGCCTAAATAAGTACTCATTTGTATAAATGCTGATAGTTCTGTTGTTTTCAACAGAAGTAGGATTAGATCTCTGGTAACAGAATCCAAGGCATCATACTGTTAAAAAAAGCCTCCAAAACCAACAAACCACACACACGCAAAACCAACAAACCACCAAAAACCAACCAACCAAACCACAACCACACACAATAGCAAACCACAACAAACTACAAAAAACACCAAATTTTTCTTGTCAAGTTTGCAGTATTGTTAAAAAGTGACTGGAAGCTGAGACAATCTTGGCACAAAACAAGTTAAAATGACTAATAAAAAAAATAAAATCTGTGTGCTTCCCCATAACGAGGAATTTAGTCCATGTATATGTAGTCTGAAGGGATGAATGAACAGTAGGCTCAGTAAATGTATCAGAAACAGACACCATTTGCCTAAATAAGAACCTAAAAGATCTACTAGAACTGCGATACCTGAGTTTTCACTGGCTGGCCATTCATAAATGATCAAAGTATTTCTAAGAAATTGCAGTCTTTGAAATGGAAATTACACTTTTCTTTTATCTGAAATTTTACCTTTACACAGCATTGGAAAGTTGTTTGTTTCTTTAAATACGTTATGTCATAATTTTAATTCAATCTAAACCTCCCTGTGTTCCCTTCCTTTGCCCTATCTCCTAGTGTTTAATCCTAATCAACGCCACAAGTTCCATCCCTGTGGGCATTAAAAGGAAACGTTTCCCAGTTTTCAGGATTTGCGACTTCAATTATTTTTGCAATTATTTGCTAAATTTCATTTCTGATCTTGTTCTATAATCCCAGTTATAGTTTCTGATCAATTATTTGATGCGACTTCAAAACAACAAATCTTAATTTGCACCTCACGCAACATCACATTTCTGTGGGGTCCAAGGGTTGCTATTGGTAGGTATATCTTGGAAAAAAAACCCAGCAAGTGTTCCCTTGGGATATAAATCACCTGGCAATTTTTGTATAACAATTTCATTAGCAAAATTATCAAGGGAATACTTTGTACTATTGCAGTATTTTGTTAGTTTTCAGTTTCCTACCAGCAATGCTTCCCCCTCTAGTCCTGATAGATCTGATTAAGTTATTGACAAGAACAATGGGTCATCCCTTAAGGGACCTATATAAACTCCCAGCCATTTTAAAATTTGCCCAGCACAGAAAGCACCTAAAGTTCATAAGGGTCATTCAAATGAATCAAATATTAACAACTTCATAAGACTGGATCTGGTGGAAGGGGGTTGTGTGGGTGTGGGTGTGTAGTCTTGCATCTAAAGTTGCCGTTGAGCTACCAGATAGTGCTATGTTCTTATACTGCTATTTTGCAACCCAAAGAGTCAAAAATAATCTTTTGGTATAGTTTTTGGTCCTGTCAAACATTTGAGATATCACATAAACCACTCAGCAGGGAAGCTGCTCACATCCAAACATGTCTGAGAATAGCAAAAACTTACTGCACAATAAGGTACATGGAAGTACTACCAGTGTTCTGAAGGAGCTCTTTACGGGAAACCCTGAACGAGTAGCAGCAGCTGATAGAAACAGCCATCAGGAGCCAAGCTGAGATAGAGGCATACGGCTTGGATGACCTAATCTATGTTAGAACCCCACATTCACAAAGAGCTCGACTGCAATTGCCACTTGCAAAAAAGCAAATTGGAAAAGACGTAGCAAAGATAAGGTTAATGGAATTTTCCTAAAAGCACCTCCTAAGGGACTCTCTGTTTAGGGAACCACTTTCCACTTTGGATCTCTGTTTATCTCAGTTATCAGTCTTAGAAATTTAACCAGGCTTCTGACAATATAAAGTGTAGAACTAATATGCAGCCTTCCTTGAACTCTTACAAAGTAGCCCGCAGTGAGACTCAAGTGAAAGACCTCAAAACGGCATCATCCAAATAGCTCAAATATTTCTCCCTACGAGGAAACTTAGAAGTGAATAGCAACGGACTATTTACATTAAAGTCTTTTCCATTTCATTCCATGTGAGAGCTCTAAGAAGGAGGGTACCAGCAGAAGAAACATAGAGCTAAAAATAGACACGTAAAACTAACCGATACTATGGAAACTGATAAGATAAAGGGACATTGTTCGAAATTAGTAAGATTGAAGGCAAACTAAAGAGACAACAAATGAATGACTCAAGTCACTCAGATGGCTCATAGATAAGAAATTGACTAAATTTGGTTCCTTTCTGTATTTTAATACAGGCCTTACAGAATACTTTTACAGAGGATAAAATGAAAAGTAGTTTGTGAAAAAAGATTCCTCCATGGTAAAGTGTGATGAAAATATTTTATTCTTTTTAACAGAATACTCAAGAGAAATGTGGGTTTTTTTCCTAATTTTAAGGCCTAAAATAGAAAATGTGATATAGTAGAACATGATGGAAGTTAGGGACAGCTGTGTTGAAGCTGTACAGGGTGAAATGCAATAACGTTATAAAAAGGTTAAAGTTTTGTGGACTGAGGGTACAGGCTTTTTGTCCCAAGCATTCCTTTTTGCTTCTGATTCCGATAACAGAAAATAAGCCGTGGATTCTGCAGTGCTCTCATCATCTCACAGTACTGTGAGACTTTCAGCTCTCACTATCAGTATCAGCCTGCAGCCCTTACTTAAAACCCTTGTTTTCTTCTGTAAGTTAAATGGGTTTATTCTGCAGAAAAAATAAGACATAATTCATCTGCAAGTCAGATACAAAACCAGGAAGCTCCTTTTCAGTCGTACCAGAGACATGCTATTATATATCCTGTTCCCATCAGTTTGTAATGAAACAGAGTTTTGCTTCCAAGATATTTCTCAAAACTAGCTGTATATATCCCATGGATACTCTCCCCTGTTGTACGCATTGTTGGGGAAAGACTGAAGTAACATGGCTTAGTGGTTACTTTACCTGAGAAAGGTCGGTACCTGGCTGGCATCTCATGGATGGAAAAGATCAGGAATGCCCTAGGACTCACAGTCATCTGAGTTTTATCAAGGTCTCCTTACTGGGAGTGAAGAAAGTTTATGAAAAGCAAATCGTCCTAGAATTTTTGCTCGTAATGGATGCGTATAATACTGAACTTTTATTTTACACAGCATTTCTTCTATATGGTTGGATCCTGTTTAAATCATATTATGCAGGGAGATGTGTGTAGACGTAACTATAAATGGCCTGACCCTCTATCTTTCATTTATCTGTAGCCATGTATGGACAGAGTGTTATAGAATATTAGACTGCACTGTGAAAAACAATGCTCTGGTTTCTATTTATTGAAGAAAGACTTTGATCTATTCATTTAGTGGTATAAGATACAATCGATGATCCTGAGCTTTCTGCCATTCCCTCTGTGAGTTACACAGCTTGCCTTTCCTCTAAGTTATTGAGCAAGAGACAGAAAATGATTATTTCATCCATAATGCTATCTGTATTGGTATGTGAAATATACAAAGAATTCCCAGTTCAGATTTTGAATTCAAGGTTGCATGAGCTGTTTTGCAACAAGGGAAACAGGATTTTTTTTTTTTACTGGCCTGGCTGTGGTAGTTTTTTAGAACTCGAAGGAGAGCTCCATATGAACAGAACTGTAATGTTAGCCAACCTGCCAATCAAGACACTAATCCCCTACACATCTCTACAGTCAGGAGACAGATACCTGGAAGCTGGTAAGCAGGAGATAAAGAGAAAAGTTGGACAGCAACCAGAAAATAAAAACTAGACGCATATGTCCAGATATATTTTGCAAAAAAAACCCGACAAACCTTCTAAGATGAAGGATACAAAAGAATTTTGACCTCCAAAGGTTAAACAAAGCTACATGCACTCATTACTTCTATGTAACCCTTGATTTCAAAGTACAGTATTTTTTTCTTCACTACATTTCCAGACAAAGGCACAGAATTCATGAAACCAGAAATAACTGCATTGATTAATTTTGAGTCACGTCAGTGACTATGGAAAGCAATTTAAAATATTTAGAGATGTACATGGCACTTTTTTTATCCAAATCTCACGTTTGGATACAATGACAACACAATGAATCAGATAAGAAACAAAAAAATGTATTATAGTATCCAAAAATCACCGATCCTTGTGTTCTATTCTTTTATCCACTAAGAAAGAAAAAAAAGTAAGGATCCGTCAACTATTCTGTCCTGGTTTAGTGTTTTCTGACACATTAGGTTCAATCCAGTATATTGAAATAATTTTTTCTCAGCAGAAGTCATCTCGAAATAGATAGCATTATTAATGTCCTTTCTGCCAGTAAATCCTGAATCTACAGCATATGGACAGGCCATTCATAAAATAATTTGACATTCAAAGTTTAGTTGTTTTCACCAAACCTATAAGTTGTAGGAAATGTTTGTTCTCAGTAACTCATGGAGTACCTTTTTAAGAGGAGGTTTATCTTAAAGCTGCGTATGCGAATACTTTTAGTTATGAATGAGAGTTTTGCTTTTTGTGAATATTCTTTCGCAATACTTAAAAAATTGGCCGGTTCACTAAATGTTCCTGCCAGTAAAGTAATTTGCTGGAATACTGTTGGAAAGCAAATACAGAAGGGGTGTGAATACAGTTGAAGAGAATTCATTTGCAAATCAAATAGATGGTGGAGGAGGAGTTGCATTCAGTGAATTCAACAAAGACGCTGTCACAATAAATACAAGAACATTTGGCAAGAATCACCTCTGCAAGAGTTGCAACCTCCATTCTGCAAAGGTATCCATATACATAATGTTCAAACATCCATGCAGATCTTATCTATACCAACAGATGTAGAACTGGCCTACTGAACAGCTTGCAGAGCCAGATCACTAGACTAATATTAACATTTGAAGCTACAACTGAAATGGTTCCTGGATAAAAGAATGGGGTTCTGAAGAGAGACCACTTTATAAACAGTTAGCCATTGTCTATAGAATGAGGTAAGGTTAGATAATGCTTTTTTCTTATTTTATTCTTCATTTCCAAAAGGCACCAGATACTACCATTATTGTAATGAAAAGGTGAGAAAGAAACCCAAAGAAGTTGTGAATTCTACATTAGCTACAACATGTTATAGCATATTTATATTCCCACTCTCCTATCCGGGAGAGCACAGGAAAATAGTCTGTGGCATTAAAAAACCCCCATGAAACTATATTCTCTTAAAAATCACAAAGAAGCTGAGGAACAGCTAGCTCTGTTGACCTTGTAATTCATGACAGTAGGAAAGTCCATCTCCTCAGCTGTGGTTCACTTGCCTCAGGAAAAATTCCTCCTCCTCCCCAAAGACCACATCGGTGCTGTCTGGCAGCAGTTGCTCGTAGCATACCCATCCTCACCATATACTGATGTTAATGCTAGAAAAGTGGATTAGATTTCTGCAAAGGATATGCAGGTGGCAGGGCTGCCAAACCATTTACTCTTGCAATATGTTAGAGTAACTTGGACACTGAGCCTTTTATCCTGGGATGTACGACAATGGTATTAAAACACAGGATATTTTAGAATTTATCGAAACAACAGTAGAAGCATTTCTTTTTTGCCGAACTTTTATAGGCCAATCCTGCAGTGAAATAATACTGTTACATTTCTATAACCTTCTCTGTGCCCTTCCTGGTAACACAGTAACCAGTTAAAAACTCACAACTTGCGGCATCACCTCCCGAGGTGGAGTATTTAGGGGAGCCCTCTCAGCACGGCCTCTTGCCAGACCAATGAGATACTGTGTAAGTCTTCTAGTTACAGTAACAGTAATTTTCAAGTCACAAGTGACAGTAACTATGAAGTCAAAATGCTTTCAGTAGGTATGTTTGGGACTTTCTCAAAAATAATTCTAGAGCACGTAGACTTACTCCAAGCAAACACAGATTCTATGCAATCGTGTTATATTCCATAATGCTTTCCTAAGTTAACACAGTTACCAATATTAGGAGAAAAGTCCTGTTTAAGTGTTTCTTTACTACGAGATCTTCAGGTAGGAAATATTTATAAAACCCTGTAGATGTTGCACTATCTTTGAATGTACTGAATAACACTTCACACCCCAACAAAACCCCATCAGCTTCACCTCTTTACAGTTCTTGAGAAGCAAAAAATGAAACTGAAAACATTTCATTAAAGATGTAATTGATAACGAGAATTTAGTCATGCAAAGCAATAATAAAGAGCAAGTTACAGCAAAACATACCAGAATTACAAACCAGCAATGAATGTCCACATCAGTAGATTCAAGTAAAAAAGGTTTTTTATAAAAATTTTAAAAAAATAAATTATTTAAAGAAGGTTTTATCTAATTATTCCTTGGACTAATTAGATCTCAAAAAAAGTAATTAATACATCAGTCAGAGAGAGCAGCAGTCAGCTATTTGGAAGGAATGAATACGTGTGTGTGAATCTATGGTTTTACGTGTAAACTTTCATATTTCATATGAGCAAGAATTTATACTACATATGCACAGTTTTTAAGGGACACAGTAAGAGTCTGCATCCTTTTTGGAGATACTGAGAACAGCAATAAAAAATAAGAACAAAAATGAGAACAAAAATAGAGCTGGATCTCAGTTATAATGTGAATTTATCAAGGCACTGTCTTCAGAAACAACTACACTGCTATTTTAATTGAAACTGAATTGTGAAGTATTATCAGTATGATTTACTGGATAACATGGGAGTCCTCTACTTAATAACAGTACTTAGTAAATATTGTTAGATCAGAAGTTGGAAGATTGTTAGATCAGGTACGAACTTGGAAAAAAAGCAGATAAAATAAGGTTGAAATAGGACACATTTACAGTGTTGCTTTTAAGTAGTGTGTCTAAGTATTACTATTTAAGCTTTTTACAGTGTTACTTTTTAAGCGTACCAGGAAGGGAGCCCAATTTCTGATGGTTAAGGAGTATTATGTGTGGCTTTTTGGGCAAGGATGTTGGCAATCTATTCTGTATTAGCTTTCCCAGCTGAGGCCACTGTTTGGATCGATACAGATCAGAAGAAAAGTATGCTTATCACTTAAGCATTATAAATGAACACGCTCGGTTCAGATGAGAAACTAAAAAACAAAGAAACCTAACAATATTGATGCTTTCAGAGGCATCTTCTGATTATAAAAAATATACACGATAAAAATATGTCTTCCGTACAGCTCCCAAAATATCACCAAGAGAGATCTAGCTCCATTGTGTACTAGATGGAATATCATTAACAATAATAAACACTAGCTTTTGAAAAATGTAGGTTTTTATGCAATAGCTAAATTTAGCTTAGGTAGTTAAAAAATAGCTTAAATCTATAGTACCATATAATTATAGTGAGTCTAGTTCTTTCTGATATATTACCTAATACTACTTAAAATCCTTACTAGTTGGTTGCAAACTACTCCACAAGCAGTGGAAGTCAAAAGAGCAGGATTCTTCAACACTTGTGTCTGAATATACCCAGCATGTGCCCCACTCCCTAATCTGTGCCCCCCCCCCCCCCCAGCCCTGGGTGGTATCCCTACTGCCCTTCCATGCTGCATACCCCCAGAAAGCTGCAGCACCAGTTCTGAGCTTATGTGCAGTTCTGAGCAATTTCCTGGCTGGTACATGCGACGCGACTTCTCACTGGGAGACAGATGCAGCTCATAAAACTGTGAGGAAGAAGAGCTAGCTTCCTAAGCTCATTTTGTATCGAGTGGTGGTGATAGATCTCCATCTTGTTTTAAGTGGCAGGGAACACAGGACCATCAAGGCTCAGTCTGTGGCTAATGCTCCCTAGCCTAGCATGATGACGCAGGTATTTGTTGACAAAATGCACACCTCACATGAAGAAGAACAGCTACTATATTGGTATGACATCAGCTATAAAAGGTCAATTATTTTTCAAATATAATCTCTAAGAAAGTATAAGAGATGGAGGAACAGTTGTTTGTGGTTGTCCTGTGGGTTCCCAGAGAGCAAACCTTGAGATTTTGTGGTCCTTCTTATTTCTGCCGGATGCTATTATCAGACTTATCAGAAGGGCAGCAAATCGTGCAAAATGAACAGACAGGATGTCATACTTGCTGCGCAACAATAGGAAATGACTGAGAGATTGGGATGGATTTCTTTTCCTAAAACCAAACAACAAATAAAAGCAAGTCAGAACATAAATAATTAACTGAAAAGTGCACCTGATGAGAATGGACAGGGAGATAAAGATGTGAATTAGTTTCAGTATTCTGATACGAGCAGCTATCCCCAAGTGTGCTAACAAGGTCTTAAAAAAGTATGTTTTGCACTTGGGCAAAGTAAAATCCTAAAGAAAATGAGGTATGTTGCATGGACACTGGAAAATTAACAGAGAAGCAATGCAATCAGACTGATGATTGGGTCTCATCTTGCTAACCATAGTATTCCATATTCTGCCACCGCAGTTTAACTTAATCTTATGTTTCTCTTCTGCCAATTATCAATTTTAATCAGCATCCTTTAATTCCTCTTCTTGGATGACCAGGTCATTTTATGGGGAGATTAAAAAATTATGTAGGCTGTAATCCATCAAGTGCCTGCACATTTGGAAAGAGTCTTTGAAGTAAGTGAAACAACTCATGCATCATGTTAGACATGCACATAAATGCATTTTAGACTCACACTTTAGAAAGATAGTTTCTTGTAGGCACTGAAGAGAGAAATAATCTTGCAAATTGGTAAAACAGAGTAATTAGACAATTTCAGCATAGATTTAAATCTAATTATATTCATTTTCAAATAGAAATAATAAAGTTTATAAAAGAAAAAGAAATACAGAATTGAAGTCAAAACCCTTTTTTTTTCCTGACTAATATTTCAGAGAGTTTGATGTCATGAGATCTCAAAATGAAAAATATTTGAAACTGTAAAATTTCTTGCACGTCTGTTCATTTCTGATAGACTATAATTGGTGCCTGTAGAGGCACAAGAAAAACAAAAGCATTGCAAAGCTCACCTGGTATCTCTTCATTTAAAAAGTTGCATATCTGAGTTAGGCTATCTCACTTGTTTGGAAGCCAGTGTCCATTTGAGTTACAGAAGATAGTATAGTCTATATTCTCTTTTTCAATAAGAATGCCCGAAGAAGGATTATGGTACATTTGGTCAGTACTGAATTTGAGCTAGGTTCCAGAGATGGAAGCCTATGAACTAATCTGTTGAGCTATGAAGTCCTCTGCTGTGCTGGTTTATAGAAATCCTATTAGCAGTGTGACTGTGAGGGGTCAAAAGATAAGACAGCAGACAGCTGAAAATGCTGGATCAGACAAATATTGAGACAAGAAAGATATTTCTTAGCCATGTTGTGCTTAACCATGTATTATACATCTAGGAGGTACTGGTGACTAAAGGGTAACACCACCTTCTTGCATTCCTATTCTTGAATCTTTGGAGTTTTTAAGGTTTTGAAATGCAGCTACGCTACCTGCTGGGCCGTCTTATGTCACGGTGACTAAGCGCTCAGTTTGTCTTCAGCCAGAATAACAAATGCATACAGGATATATAATGAGCAAATCTGACAAATAAGATTTCGTACATTTTATACCTTTTACTTCTCATAACTTCTGTTTTCTCGAAATCCGCTCAGTATGTGCATTTTTCCCAAGTAGGTAAATGGCCTGTTCCACTGAAATACCGAGAAAGATTCACAATTATGCCACGAGTTTTTAAATGATTCTCCTTCAGAAATCAGTCTTGTTCCTGAAATTCAAGTTCTAAAACAACAACATAGGCAGGTCTTGAAATTTCATAGATCAAAATAGTGGAATGCTCGTTTCCTGTGTCATTCTACAGCTAAGAAATGTCTGCTCCTTTCACACAAAGCAGATGTTGGGGACATCTGTTCAGCTGCCAATTACGCTAAGTGCAGATTCGGGCCTGATCTAC
>JANHFX010008057.1:2195-21734 GCA_027560015.1 Chloroceryle amazona
CTGACCCCTGGCCCTCAGCACCACAGCTCCACGTGGGGCTTGGAAACCCCTCCAGGGGTCACGGGGACTCCCCCCCTGCCCTGAGCAGCCTGGGACAGTCCTTGATGACCCATTTGGGGCAGAAATCATTCCTCAGCTCCAACCTAAACCCCCACTGGTATAACTTGAGGCAGTTTCCTCTTTTCCTGTCACTTGTTTCTGGTGACAATGCTCCCTTCCTGCTTTAAGAGTGACCAGGGAAAGCTGAATGCCTCAGTTGTCCCTGCTCCTGGATTCCCTATCTGCCTGGAGGAGCTGCACGGCCGGGG
Source organism: Chloroceryle amazona (assembly GCA_027560015.1). NCBI lineage: Eukaryota > Metazoa > Chordata > Aves > Coraciiformes > Cerylidae > Chloroceryle > Chloroceryle amazona. Next base: position 2,504 of record JANHFX010008057.1, read on the forward strand.
TAAAGGATGCTCTCCCCCCTGCTTCCCTCCCCGCCGAGCATCTGGGCCGGTGGTGTGCTGCTGGCTGGGACACAAGCAGACATGGAGAAGACGGGGAGTCTGCAGTCGGGTGTCTGAATCCGCAGCTCGGCACCGCCTGGCAAAGTTGTGACTTGCAGAAGCACAAGGTAATAGAAGAAAGAAACTTCCCTCCCTGTGCCAGCTGCCTGTTTATCGGCAGCTCCCAGCCCGGTGTAATTCTTCCCCCTAGTTTTCAGTACTGGAATAGTTGACATTAAAGCAAGTCCCGTCTGCTCTTGCAGAGCCTCCTGCCGCAGAGAACCCCCTCGCCTGACCCAGCCTCACCGCGGCTCAGCTCGTCGGGGTGACAACGAGCTGGCGAAGGTCCCCAGAGAGAGGAGGCCGGGTGGAGGCCGGGGCCGAGGCCAGCAGGCGGGGAGGCCTGATGTGACACAGATGTCCTCCGCAGCTACGTGCCAACCATCCACTTCTCCGTGACTCATTTCTTCATCTGCTGAATGGAGGCAATTGTTGCATTTCCACAGAGCAAATAAAACTGGCGAACACCCACTGATCTGCCTCCTCCCCATCTCCCCCGCTCCTCTCCTTCCCGCGCGGGGCTGCTCAGCACCCACGCCCTCCATCCCCGTGACGCTCCCCGAAGCGCAGCGCCCTTCCGCAGCATCATTTCCACCCTTCAGCCCGATTCCGCATTCTCTTTTAATATGAATATGAACATTTTGTACTTCCTGAATTTAGATAGGTGTCATATTTGTTGCTGAGCACCCGTAATTTTTGGAAGAGTGTTTGTACTGAAAATGGAAACCTGTCATTTCCCTGCAACTCCCGTCTACATTTAATTACATCAGCTATTGTATCTGAGTGTTTCACATCTCCTCTGTTAAATTATGATAATGGTGCTCAGATTAAAACTAACACGCATATCAAAAATTCTATAACCGTATACAATTTTCCCCAGTCTTTTTCAAATTCCGGCAGGCACTGATCTCTCAATGGAGTTGTGCCTTCGATCATAATAAACCATCAAAAATAGGTGAATGATGCAGAAGGTTGAATATTAAACCCCCATTTTGGCAAATAACCTTTATTCACCCTCTCCTGAGAAATGGAGGAGCTGGAAGCAGCAATATTTTGGAGGTGAATGTGTCACCTTGGAAAACTGGCTGAGGGAGGGAAGCAGAGGGAACCCAGAAGTGTCCCACAGCTGACCCGGCCCCAGCCCTGCCGTGGCAGCCCTGCCACCACCGGCTTTGCCAGAGGTGCTGCCAGGTTCAGAACAGAAGAGAACAGGCAAATGAAAACATTTTGCAGCCTCTCGTGGAGGAATTTCTATCAATTTACCAAAGCTGAGATGCGACCCTTGATATTTGTTCCTGAAGCACGTTTTGTGAAGACCTGAATATTGCTCACTCTGGTGTGTATGCTTTGAAAATGAGGTATAAAAAAAGCACCAATCTTAATCATACGTTATCTCCAGGGAACACACGATCTGTGTTTCCAGGGAGCCAAGGTTTATTGCAAATCATTTCAAGGTTCATGGAGAGCCTGTCCTTGCTGTTATTGATCATTTGTCTTTCAATCATCCCCAATTACAACAAAAAAAGGGTCTTCCCGTGCAAAGCAGCATTTCCTCGCACAACAGAAAGTTCCTGCGTTAAAAAGCTATCGCTATTTGCAAGGGCTCTGCCCGACAGCCTTTGGTAGAGACTCCAGCTCCAGGGATGGCCCCAGAGATGCTCCACGAGCACAGGGTGGGCAGCAGCTTCCCATCAAGAGCAAAAGGAAATCCCACTGAAACCCGCTTTCTTTGACTGTTCCTGCACCGTGCCACAAAGCTGAATCTGTCACCCCGACACTTAACAGAGCAGAAATCTCCAGCCACCCTCCCCACTTCACCCACTTCACATTTTAAGAATTTAAAATGAACACTGTGTGACTAAATCCAGCCCTGGGCCTAAAGCCAACCGTGCAGCAAGACACTGGCGTGCAAAGCCCTGTGCTGAAGGATGTGCCTGAAATCCAGCAGCAGCATCTTCCCGGCGAGTCAGGGGAATTAAGAGATTACTGGAAAGGTAGCGGCGTTGGCTTCGTTTGCGTGGGGCAGGAGGGAATCAAATGGCACGGGCTGTATTTAAGGGAGTGACGGGTCCAACTCCACGAGCGGCGCTGGGTGGGATTTCCTGCCCTCTCCAGATGTCAGAAGGAGCCGTGGAGTTAGCCCGAGATACTCGCGGGGGCCGGGGGGAGGTGCTCTGCTGGAAGGGGATGCTGTGCTGTGGAAATCAGGGGAGCAAAGCAGCCGAGCGGAGCGGGGGCTCGGTTTGAGCTGGAGGACACAGCTGTGTCCCTTGGAAGGCACCGGGGCATTTGTCCCGTCCTGTGTTGATACAAGATTTCTGGTTTAAATAACAAACGCAGTAATCAACTTCGGTAACCGAACTGATTCTGCTTTGTTTTTCAAATGCCCTGGAAATTGGATCTAAAACAAGGATCCAACAAGGAAGATGAATCATCTGATCCACAAATACAGCTTTAACCCGCCCTTCAGCATGCGTGCCTGAGGCTCGTGGTCACCGCAAACCCCCGGCCACGTGGAGCCCACCCCGGTGGCTGCAAAGCCCAGGCGTGCTGCAGACCAGGAGCTGCTCCTGCGCCCCGCTTCTCTTCCCAGTGAGGCAGAAACAAGACATTAGCAGGGCTGGACTAATAAACCTCGGGAGGGACACCAAACCCAGGTCTTATTCCATTTCCCCGAGCAGGGGACCGGGAGGAATTTAAATGGTTTGGATTTTGGCTAGGAGCTTTGAATGTTAGCCTAACGCAGCAGCTGACTGCTCAATAATAGCAGCATAAGTATTTATTAAAATACAAAATTAATAAGGAACACTGTGCTTTAAAAAAACAACAGTGGCCACACCGGGAAGGTGACCTGGGCAGCACGTGAGCAACTGGAGAGGACCCAGCTCTGCCTGGGAAGGGAAAGAGGACAGGCTCCTGCAGAGACACACGGGGTATGGCCAGAAATTCGGAGCAACAAGCTCCCTGGTTGAGGTGCAGGCTGAGGGCACAGCCCCACCTCCATCCAAGCCTTGCCTGGTGTCAAACCCAGCACGTGATCAGGAATGGCACTGATTCAGGGGGCAACTTGATTAGCCGGGCCAGAAGTGAAGCTGTTCGTAAGCAAAGTCATTTTCAAGGCAGGGTAAAGCCAAAGGTCCCCGTGAGAGGTGATGTGCTGCTGGACGCTGTGTTCCCACCTCACAGGAACCTGTCCCACGGCCACGCCAGCTCATGCTTCATGAGGATTTGTGCAGGGCTAACAGCTAGGCAGATCGAGGCCACTAAAGCACCCCAGAGGAAGGGGATGTCAGGATGAACATCTCCTGCGTGTCCTCGTCCACGGCACAGATTTGTCTGGCAGCGGCGGCCGGGGGCTCATGGAGGTGTCGGGCGCTGCCGACACAAGTCGGACGAGCGGAGCCCCGTCCCTGGTGCACAGACACAGCCATTTTTAAAACTGGGCCTTCTGTGTTCTTTCTTTTTAACAGCTGTGCCTCTCCAAACTGAGCGAAAGATGTTCTCAGCTTAGTGGGATTCAAAAACAAAGTACGGTAGAAGTATTCTGGCAGTCAGGGCAGCATTTAGAGAAAATTGTCTGCCACAGGCACATCTGAAATGAAGTTGAGATTTAATGGCAAACAAAACCAGAAAATGCGTATGAAAAAAATCACAACCCTCCCCCAGCCGCCCCAAACCCATCATTTCTGTGCTGTCGCAAATGGGCTGAAAGAGCCCCGGGTGCCCTGGCCACACAGCAGCGCACGGTGCAGAGAGGCAGCCCCAGCACGGGCAGGAGGAGGATGGAGATGCTGCTCCAAAGCTGCTCCTGGGCGGTTGGCACGCCGGTGCCGTCCCCTCGTTAAGGTACCGGGAGCTTTTGCTGCTGCTCATGAGCAAAGTCTCTCGGTTGCTGTTCCAGAATTTGAAATTGGAATCAGAGAGACAGAAACGGGATGAAAATGAGATGAGAAAAAGCGAGAGAGAAATGGTGCTTTGGAAGCCTGTTCAAGCTCATGATCTCCTGCGATGTTTGTGCTGAGAGAATAAAGCCATGCACCGTTCCAGGCCCGGGGGAGCGGGGAGGGAAATATCCCCCCCGGCCCCGGTTTGGTGGCACGGGCTGCCCACGGTGCCCTGCCAGGCAGGGCTGGGCATGGCAGCGGGATCCCAGGGGCAGCTGGAGGTGCTGCCGAGGGGCTGCCTGGAGCTTTCCTTCCTGCAGAACAAAAGCCAGGCCGGTGGCAAGCTCCGTGTGCGGAGCTGACTTCCACAGCCCGCTTGTATCTCCCCAGAAGCTGGTTTAGGTGCTGGAAACTGGAGAGAGTCTTTCTCGGTACGTGGGAAGGTGATGCCTTCAGAGGCAGGCATCCCTAGTCGGGAAGAAAGTGTTCAGACAGTTCGTGTGACACTTGTGGAAGATTCTAATGCCTTCACTGAGGGATCGGGATCTCCTGTTGCGTTTTGGTTTGTTTTGTTCTTTTCAGAGAAATATTGTGGTTACACGGTGTCTCAGGAACTTCTCTTGGACATCTGCATCATTGAACTTTCCCAGTCATCCGCCAAAGCCCTTTGTATTTTTTTAAGCTCAGTAAGAAAATACTTCATCAGCCAGATGCTGACAGGCAGATTTGCTGTATCTTCGCCGGGCAAAGCCGGTGGAAGCAGCGTTCCCCGGGCCGGCCGGGCCGTGGGGAGGGGATGGAAGCGGAGGGAGCGGAGGCTCCGTCCCAGGCTGATGCTAACAATGCTCCTTCAGAGGCTCATAATGAACCCATTGAGAACATGGAGTTATTTGGAAAAGTCCCGAACTGTGAGAACTATGCGCGTGTTGCCGTTGAGTCACAAGTTGGCACGAGAGACACCAGCATGGATTTTTTATGTTTTTTGAAGTGTGCTTTTTCTTCCACAGATTGAGAGACAAGGGACCATTATCATCCCTTAATTTAATCTACGGCCCAGAATAGCTGCATCCAGCACAGTCCTGCTGCTCAGCTCGAGGAGCTCTGTCAGAATGGTATCTGTCTTGCTTTGAAGGCTTGAAGGGACAGGATTATAGGTCTTACTGGATGCCTCCAATGGCTAAATTTTCATCCCTGTTGAAAATTTGTACCGAGACTGCTTCATTCTGGCCTGAAATTATTTGGCTGTAAATCCCACCACAAATTTCAGTACCTTCCTGCCTGGAGGATTAAGAGATCCATTCCAATCTCTTCCTTGAGGAGATCCATTCCGATCTCTTCTCTGTCAGGTGTGTTAGAGCCTCTGGTTTCTCACCCCTTTTCCGGTCCCTTTTGTTAAGTTAACAGCTTTTCCTTGTGCAATTTCTGTCAACATGCAGGGTCTGAAGAAGGGCGTGTGTGCCTCAAAGCTGGTCTGTTTTTTGTTGACTCTAGGAGACCCTTGAACCTTTCCTTGGCTATATGACATCTAATGCCTTGGTCAAGCTGCACTTCTTCTAGAAAATAAGGCAGAGAATGTGAAGCAGCACCAGTTTTCGAGCAGTAGTCATAAAAAGCAGCAGAGGAAAAGGAATGTGGGTCTGCTTTGTTCTCAGTGCCTGTGTCTTCCCAGTTTTAATATTCAGTCCCGTGGCCAAGTCCATCCTCGGTGTAACTGCAGCACCATCTTGCCCTCGCAGGGCAGCACAGGATGGGACCCGTGTTCTCTGTGACAGACGCTGTCCCCTCGTGCTGGCACCGTGGCCGAGGTGGTCTGGGATTTCCTGAGCTGCACCCGGGAAGACTTTTATTACTGAAACCCAAGCTCTGTAAAAATCAATTTCCTTGTACCCACCTGAACACCCTCACAATGACTCTCTGCTAACATCAGGCTGCCCCACGGGAGCTGTGCATGGAGAAGAGGAGGAGGTGCACTGTAACTATTCTAGCCAGAGTTTGATTGCACCTGCAGGACGTAGATGTTATCAGCACCTTCACTATTTGACCTGTTTCAGGTGGTCAGAATTCCTCGAGCAGCCTCATGGTCCGGTGGCAGAAGTTGTGTCCCTGGGGCAGGTTCATCTCCACGTCCCTGATGTCCAGAGGCACCAGCGGGTTGAGTTTCAGAAGAATTAAATTGTGTCCTTACTCAGGTCCTGCCCATCTGGACTAGATGGGAGGAAAAAACGTTGTACCCAGAGCCCCCTCAGGCCTTGGGTGGTTGGAGGGTTCCTTGCCCTGCAGCTGCTGGGTGGTCCAGGGGTCCTGCACCTCACAGCTCCCTGGCTGTCTGGGGCTGAGGCACCTCGTGCCCCTCACCTCCAGACATTGCCAGCAGAATGTGGCAGCTCCCCTCCATGTATCTAATCCCTCGTGGGCACGAGCAAGGACGTGACCCCAGACTCAACAGAAAAGTTCATTTTTACATTTCACTTTCCCTAAAGGAAAATTGGGAGCTGTCAGCGCGCGAACGCCCCTGGACGTGCCTCGCCTGCCCTGGCGGGCTGGGCGTCGAGTGGCGAATCCTCCACTTGCCCGGAGCATCTCCGAGTGCCGTTCCCGGGCTGCCGGCAGCGCGGGGGAGCGCGTGCTGCAGGGCGGTGGTGACCTGCCAGTGCATTGTTGTGGAAGTGCTGATCGGATCAGGCACAGATGGGCGACACAGAGCTGTCATAATCAGCCTGGATTGGAAAATGTTATAATTGGGATGGTAAACAAGTTCACAAGGACCCTATTGAGGCAAGGGATTGCCATGGTAACAGACCAGAAAAGGCTGGGAACGAGGAAGGTATCGATAAGTGGGGGCAGCGGGAGGGAAGGTGCGGTGGGTGCTCTGGGGACGCTCCCCGGTGTGGAGCAGAACTGAGATGCTGGGCGCAAGGGCCACGGGCTCTGTCCCACCGTGCCACCCAACCCGCTCGCCTCGCTCCGGAGCAACACCGCTGAGCTGAGCCTTGAGCTGTCTTAGGCTGAGTGCACAGGAGTGAGAGCCCTGGGGTTTCAGCCTGCAGGAGAAGCTGTTCCCCATGGGAGCAGCGCGTGTTTGCAGCAGGGTGCTTCGCCCTGAGCCAGCGGGCTCCGCTGTCCTGCTTTGAGCAGGACCTGAGCTCTCTGGCACATCGAGGAGCAGGGAGTCGGACCCGATAATCCTTACGTGTCCCTTCCAAGTTGAGATCTTCCACAATTCTACGACCTTCCCACCCAGGGACAGCACGGAGAGCAGACCCCTGCCACACTGTTGGGTCCCACGGCCCTGCTCCAGCTGTTTCCTAGAGTTTTAGAGTGGCAAGTTGGATGGGAAGCAGCAAGAAGAGAAGCAGAAAGCTCCACAATAATACTACTCTTAGCAACTTCTCAGTCCAAATTAGTATTTTTTTGAAAATCCTTGTTTTGCTAATCAGCTATTTGTCTTTAATAGGGTGATATTTCTCATTCCAAGAGGAGAGCAGCAATTTTCCCCCCTCTAGTAAAACAATAAAATTAGTTTATAGGCAAAAAGAAATGTTAAGGGCCCAGTAGCACTGAAAGCCTATTAACAAATCTTTTTTAAGTGGCAGGCTCGTGGCTCGAGTGAATGGGCAGAAGAAGGAGCCGCACGTCTCCAGTAGTCAGGAGCTGAAGGCGGGGGGCAGGCTGTCGAGGTGGGCAGACCTGCTGTTCCTGCCTCATGTGGTGCACATGGGGGAAAAACCCAGTGGTGGTTTGTTCTCTGGGGTTCCTGTGGACAGCAAAGGTAGCGCTGGGGAGCGACCTCCTGCTTTGAAAACCCCACGGAATAAAATGAAGGGGAAAAGGTGCTCCTGGGGTAAGTGACTCCAGTGAGGTGGTTACGTGAAGCTGCTCCAGCTGCCTGTGAAGCGGGCGCTGGAGCTGCTGGGTCTGCAGGGCAGCACCCTGACAATAAAGTTCTTTGCCGTAGAGGGTTTGTGGTGACAAATAACTGCACAGGTTGTCAGAACTGCAGGAGAATATATGGCTGCTTAAGGCACTAAGGGACGTCGAGAGGGGGGCGAAGAGAAAAGCAACTTTCTGGCTCTTCTGCTACCCCCGTGGAATGTTGTTCCACTATCAATATTCCCATCTCAACTTTTTTTTTAGAGAAATTTAATTAGTACATAAGTAGTTTAGTTATAGTAATAATGAGATGAAGGTTGTGAACGTCAGCGTGTTTCCGAGTGGCAAAAAAAGTTTTTGAAACTGCCTGGAACCTTAAAGAATTATCCAAATGCTGCGTTTATTTGGGTGGCAGTGAGGAAAAGGGAAGGGGAGCCTGGCTCCCAGGTGTGCCCACCCCTGCTCGCCGCTGCAACAGCACTAGAGCCGCTGAGAGCTCCCGGACCCCTCACCCTGCGGGATGAGAGGCCTCCCAGCACTTCCCCAGCTGATTTGGGCAGAGGCCCTCGCAGTGCATCTGCATCCATCCTGGCAGCAGAGGGGTTTGAATTCGGGAGGCTTGGACTTTTCCAAAAGCGAGCGCGTGTGGGCACGGTGTCGTTTAGCGGAAGCCCAGCTCTTCCCGTCGCTATCGTAACTGGGCAGCAGCACTATCTATCATTTCTCCAGTTGCTGTGTTCTGTTCCCCTCGCAGCGAATTGCTGGGGAAGATCTCTGATAATAAACTAGCCACTAAGACCTAGGAGACTTCATTTATTATGGCATAATATACACATTACCTAACTTGTGCTGGACCATATGGAGAGCTCTCTGCTGAATTTGGCGTAGTTACTGGGGTGAAACAAGGATGAATTTTGTTCCTCATCCTCTTCAATTATGCCGTAGATTGGATCATGCGGCAAACTCCAACAGATCATCTGGGCATAGCAATCAGCCCCGAGGACCACGTCGCTGATTCGGTCTGTGCCAATAAACACAGCGCTCCGTGCGAAAACAGGGAGGGGAGCGCGAGCGGCGCCGATCCCCGGAGCAAATCAATAGGGCTTAGCACTCACCTAAAGCCGAGGTCTCCTCTGCGAGGGGCACAGTCCGCTCAGCCTGTCACTTGAAGGCAGAAAAAGGCTTTGGGAAGATCAGGCTCGTCTCTGAGCTTAGAGGGAAGACGGGCGATAAGATCAAAACTTATGTAAACCAAGGTCAGTTCAATCGCTGCGTTTGAAACCGCGGGAATTTAGCTGCAAAGCTGAGCTCGGCGGGGATAAGCCCTTTGATGGCATCATGTGCGGTGTAAATAAGCTATACGATTATCCCATCTCGGCCGTCCTGCATATGCAGGCTCTGCTGCACATCCTTTCCTTTCCCTAGAGATCTGTGCGTGTGTAGACACGTGTCCACACACACACCCCTACACAGGTGTGATGGGAGAGAGGGAAACAGTTTCACGTGAGACTGATCTCTTCGGCATCGTACGCTTTGCTAACCCAGGAAGGTACCAACCTGGTCTCGCCCGGTGCCCAGAATCCCGAGGGGATGATTTATTTTCCAAGTGCCATGCTGGGCATCCCAGCAGCACCCAGAAGTACTCAACGCTGCCCCAGCATTGAACCGCAATGGCCACATTTAGATCCAAATGGCTGTGCCTGTGTTTAACCCTACCCCAAAACCTCCCTGAGAAACGGACTCCGTTTAACTAAAATCCCCTTTTTGGTATAGAAGGCCTAATAGAACATGACATTTATTATTCAAAAGAGGTGGCAAACGAATCAAGACGTTGATTCAATGTGAGCAGGCGGAGTATGATCCCCTGCTCCTGCCTCGGTGCCGCTCGCTCGCTCTCAGACATAAATAATAGAAGGGTTCCCGTTCCCATTCCATTACCGCTAATAATGAGTTATGGGTAGAGCCCACCACGTCCCTCGAAAAAGGCAAGATATAGCCATGCTTAAGGGTTGATTCTTAGAGGATAAAATAAAAAGATTGATGCCCAAAAAATAGTCTAATTAGCGTTAGTCTATTGGAGAGGAAGCTGAGCATGCTGCTCTAGCACTGCCAAATGAAATTAAGGCCCAATTATTGATAAATGAAGAGTGGTTTGTGCTGGAGCCTGGCCTGGAGTCGAGGAAATACATCTGTCATTTGGCCTGCACAGGAGTCATTCATGTGTGACAGAGCATCCTGTGCATTTATCATGCATCTGTAGATTTTTGTTTTAATTCAGTTAGCTGTCTAACTAGATTCGGTGCTGGATGCCTCGTGCGGAGTCAGGATTTGGACTGACAGATGCGATGCGAGGCTGAAATGGTGTGTGACACGACGAGCTAGCCTGCATATTAATTATTAGTGAAACCATCGCGGCCGAAGCCGGCTCGCTAACGGTCCGGTTTGTTATCTGCTTTCGGGGCTTTAGCAGTCGCCTGGTGGCTGCGGGGCCAGGTGAGAGACAGCCCCGGATGGAGGGCCCGTGGTTGCTCAGCACCCTTTGCCGTTACCGTGGAAGTGGGAGGCGGAGGTGCTTGCAACGGTGCAGCCAAAGTCCCTCAGTTTGCCCTTCTGTAAGGACCGCAGATTCTACACACTCGGTGAGAGGGGTCAGGAGCTGAGCCGTGGGACACGCTTGTCATAAAACTGAAATCGGCGAAAGAGTTTGTTAATTCCACCGTCGGATGCAAATGGCAAGCAAACATTTGCTAGGATGATAAAACCCCGGCGCCGGCGCCATCGTTCTGACGCCCGTTCGGCGCAGTCGGCTCTGGGGCTTGTTTATCCTGTCGCACTAAAGTTTGATTTAAAGTTCGTGTAATTTCATCGTCATTTCGCGGGGACAATTGAAAATAAATGTCACCTTCAAGCGGAGAGAGCTAATGGAGTTCTCGAGAAGTTCTGAGACAACATTAGCGAGGGAGCAGCTGGGACAACCACCCCAGACCTCCTCGACATGCCAGCCTCGGCGCGGGCTCTTGGCTTTGCCGTTTCCTTCCCTTGCTCTGGCCACGTGGCTCTGGTACCAGCACCCCAACCTTACTAAACCTCCTCATCGTGCTCCCACCCTCGCTCCTGTTTGCATGCACTAGGCCAATATGATTTAGGTTGCCCAGGGAAGCTGTGGATGCTCCATCCCTGGATGTGTCCAAGCCCAGGTTGGATGGGGCTCTGAGCACCCTGCTCCAGTGGGAGGTGTCCCTGCCCATGGCAGGGGGTTGGAACCAAATGATCTTTAAGGTCCCTTCCAACCCAAACCAGCCTATGGGTCTATGATTCTACCCCCATCCAGTCCCCAGGGGAAGGTTGCCCAGCACCTCACCAAGTGAGAGCTGATTTTTTAAGAGGGTTTCTGCAAAGTCCTCCCCAGGAGGCTCAGCAGCTCTACCTGCTGCCGTCGCCCTGCTCGGCTCCAACGCCTGCAAGCCCCAGCTGAGCTCTGCAGATCAACTCTGAGTGCTCTTCCTGAGGCACCGGCTCCCCTCCACTGACTGCAGCCGTACGAACCCCCGTAGCCAAGCTGTTGGCTTCAGAGGTGACCAAATGCCTTCTGGGGACACGGGGAGTGGGGGCTGATCTGCTGAGCACTGTGACAAGCGGGGATCGCTCCTTTAAAAGTAAATTTTGTAGACAGGCACCTTATCCGTGGTTGGAAACTAGGCTGCTGGCTGTCACAAGTGTCAATGCCGAGCTGTTTCTGAAGGACCCGGTGAGAGCTTCGACGTGTCTTTTAATACCCAAACATTTTTGGAAATCTGCCCCAATTCTAAGTAGGGCAGAAAATGTCTTATAATCTGAAAGAGCTGTAAATCCTTTCTCTAGACAAGGAGCAAACTTTCTAAGGCGCCATATGATTCACCTTCGTCAGTCCTACTTAAACAAGGCTGCAGCTTGGAACCCAGATTTGCAGGTGGGCTCTCCCCGCGGCATTGTCCATGCTCACCGCTGACCGCGGCCACACCGCTGAGCTCCGCTCCAGCACCGGCCACAGCTACCAGGGAGAAACCCTGGGCACGGGGCTCTGGTGCCAGCGCACCCAGACCTCCCTGCAAACATCAGGGGCACTTGGTCTGCCCAAAGGTGATGAAGCACCTCAGTCTCCTTTCAGGACTTCAAGGGGCCTGCCAGAAAGATGGGGACAGACAAGGGGGTTGCAGTAGATGAGCTTGAAAGGTCCCTTCCCACCCAGACCAGTCTGTATTCTATGATAAATCCTTCTCCTTGCAGAGTGAGGTGCTCAGGGCTGGCCTGCAGTGGGGTACCGCTGTCAGGACGGTTGGATTTCCTTCCCATTTGGTGCTCCAGCACGTAAACCTTTCATTTCCCTTCAGAATAATCCCATTCATTCTTCACAGTTAAGACTCTTGCAAATGAGATTCTAATAGAATTTGCTACCTTGGATTTACAACATTTCAATCAGTATTAGAGACTATAAAACTCAAAAATAAATATAAAAAAATAGTCTATTCTGGAATCGTCAATCGTGACGTTTGTCTGGGTTGCTCTGACACGGCGATGGTGTCGCTGGCTGCTATTTCACGTGTGCTCCTCCAACCGAGTGGCACCGGGCCTCCGGTACGGGCGGAATTTCAGATATTAAAAATACCACTGTAGTATAATTCCACTTACTCATCCTCTCTCGCTCTGGGGCCGCCGACATAAGCCAGCTGCCATATGGAGATCGGTTGGCCACTTCTGCCGGGTGACGCAGCGGGCCGGGAGGGGGCGGATGGGCGACAGCTCCTCGGTGCCCTCCTGCAGGGGCAGCTCCACATCTCCCCCTCCCCACTGCTCACCGCAGCCCCATGCAGCCTCCAGCCCTCCAGGAGGGTTTTAATCATTTTTTATCAGGGTGCCCCAGGCTGCAAAGCTCACGCTGCAGGAGAGAGCAGGTCCGAGCCCGCCGTGCCCCCCTCCCCAGGGCAGCCCTCGGGGGTGCTGACCGAGTTGGTGTCCGGAGACGCGGGGTCTGTGCCCACGCGCGGCACCCGGTTTGAATGCGGCCCTGATGGCTCAACTCTCTGGTACGTGTTTGACACCTGGCTGAGGTAAGGACCCAGCAGAATCCGGCCTCACGCTGCAGATGAGCCCGGCTCACCTTGTTTGTCCCCTCCGTGCTGTTCCACCTGCGCTCTGACCCTCTAACTTTCACAGAAAAGCAATTTTTTGCTGCCAGCAACAGTTTTGTGTTTACAAAAGAATATGCAAAGCAGCACTAAGTAGAGAATGACATTTTCTCCCTCACAAAGAGACAGATTTCCTTGCGCTCGCTTTGTGCGTGACTCTCTGCACATCACGTCACTCGCAGCGAGCGACGGGGCTGGCTCGGCACAGCCGAGAAGGGTGCTGTCACCCACCAGCACCCCTCGCTTCTCCCAGTGCCTGAGGCGACCTGGCAGTGCTGGGATAAGGGGTGGATCCGATGACCTTAAGGTCTCTTCCAACCCTAACAATCCTAAGATTCGAAGATCTTTCTGCAGGAGGACCCTGCAGCACCTGGACATGGTTCAGGAGCAGGGCAGGTCCTTCCATGAAGCCATCGAGCTGCATCTCTGCTGCGAGCATCGTGCCAGTGATGTTTGCTTTGGCTCCTATGAAGCGCTAGGTCTGTTGTCCTTGCTGTATTTCTGTAGGGTATCCCACGCTGTGTGTCTGTAGCACTTATATGGACAGGTCCACAGGCACAGCCTCGCTGGCTGCGTCGCTGGTGGCACCGTGTCTGGTCACGTCCCTTCCCACTTCTGCTTACAGAACCTGGTCGGGTTAATTGGTGTAGTGAGAATCCTCCTGGGATGCCCTGCTGAGAGCTCTGTTCCCAGAGTTATTAGAGCACTGTGGTTTCTCCTGCAGGGAACCAGGTTGCTTTGGGCCGTCCCTCGCCGGCGCGGACGCCCATTCCAGTGTCCGGCCACCGCGTGCTTTCACCGGGCTGTGCCAAAGCCTCCCTTACACAAACCAAGCTGGAAGGGCTCCCCTGCTGCGCAGGCAGAATCCCAAAGTTCACCTTTCAGTTGAGTAGCTCCTTTTTTCCTTCATCTTTTTTTTAGACCACCCTTGGGCACAGCGATGTGCGCTCAGTGACCCGGGGCTGGCAGAGCCTCTGCTGGGGGTGATCGGTGAAGGTGCCTGCGGGGTGGAGAGGTGGCTGAAAGCGATGGTGCTCGGTTCCCAAACTGCCTGGTGGCCCAGGCTGTGTATTCACAGCTCCAGCCTTTCCTTTGGCCTCTTCTGTGTTAGGGAAGCAGCTGGCACCCTGTGGCTGAGCTGTCTCTCAAAGATACCTACTATACAACAAGGAATAAAAAGGGGGAAATGATTTTTTTCTTTAAAAAAATGTCCCATTAATAAAACTCTTGCTAAAAGAAAAAAAAATAAAGAGAACACAACAACCCACTCCAGGAAAATAAACCCTGGGAAGCTGAACTACGGAGACACAACAATAGCTGCGGGGCTGAGGCCTTGTAAAGAAAGCTTGTGCTCGGAGTAGGGTTTTACAGTGAGTTTTAAACCACTTTAAAATGTCAAGTTTGTTTTTTGACGTGGTTACGTTTTACCCCATAAAAATAAAGTGATTTGCAGACCCTTTGGAGCCCTGGAACAGCTCCCGCTCTCGCTGTATAGCCCGTGCTCCCCGTGTTGGTTTAAGCTGCTTATTGCCTTTTATGATACTCTGGTTATTAGGTTAGATCAGCAGCGCTTCCATTAAAAACCTCCATTGATCATACGCAATACCTGAGTGCTCGGTAGCTTTTATGTGAAGAGAATAAATGATAGACTTGTTTCTAACCGTTACACTATAGGGTTATCAAGGGACCAAATAACTGCCCTTAATATAGCAATTATTTGCGCAGGTACCGCGCTTGGTAACGTTTAAGTGTAATTGCCCCCTAATCTGGTATTTACTGCCTAACTGCGGAGTGTAATATTTGCACCTTGTAAAATAAAAGCAGCGTTTTAAAAATATTGAACACTTTCTGGCTTTCCTTTGTGCCTCTGCCTGCCTTTTCCTCCCTCGCATCTCCTCTCCCCCAAAGCCCCGGGACTGGGACGAGGCCGAGCGATGGAGAGAGCCCAGGGAGCCTGCTCCCAGCCGTGAAACCAGGTTGAGGTGTTAGCACCTCACCGTAACACCGGTGCCCCTCAGTGCAGAACGTTATTGGGAGATTTCCATCCCCTGCCTCCGAGGCTGGAGCTGCCTTCTGCCGAGGGACGCTGCGCCGGAGGATTGCTAAACTGCCGCGCGCTGTAATGTGTTATGACATAGATCAGCTGTTGTTTTCCAGTCTCAAAGGAAACCTTGTGGAATCTCATTCCTTTGGCTGTATTAAATTAGCTGCAAATGTTGTCCTTTAAACACCAACTCAAGGCCCTTTCGCTGGAACACGAAACGTGGATCACGGGGATGGCGAAATCTCTTTAAAGCTTTTGTTTCTTTGGCTATTTGGTTTACCTTTAGTTTTGTAACAAAGTAAATTAATAAATGAAGGGTTAGGAGAATTGTTACTATAGCAATCCCCATGGTAACGTGAAAAATGCCACAAACACTCATCTTCCGAGCACAGCTCCTGGGAGAGCACAACTCGGAGGAAACCGCAGGGATGGCTTCAGCTCGGCGAGCCTAAATTTAGTAAAATTTCAGATGTCTTGCAAGTTACACTCAGGAAAAGTTAATGCTCTCAAGTCATAGAATCATAGACTCCTTGGGGTGGAGGAATCAGCAAGATCAGGGCCCAAGATTTGATCACAGGGTGATAGGAAAAGAGACCTGTTGAAAGAGTACACAGACTAAAAATTCATTAAAGTAGTTATTACGGGCTAAATCCTGACATTTAACTCATTTCATTGTTCTTGCTTTAGGAGAACCACCCAATGGGTTAATACCATCAGCCCCAGTGAGATGGAGCAATGGTTTGACACCTCTGCTCGTCCTGCCGTGGCTTGTGTGTGCTGCCCTCTCTGCAGAGCTCAGTGAACTGTGTGCTCCATCAAACCAGCCGCTTCTGAAGCAGCAGAGAAGTTAAGACTCCACCAGGCACTTACAACTAAAATTCTGCAAATTATTACGATGTCAGCCTGAATTTTCCAGCGCTGAGACCCAGCCTGGCAGCTGCTTTTGGGGGTGATGTGGGAAATCCTGGAGCAAGTGACCCCAAAGCAAGTGGCTAAAGCACCAGCTGGGTTAAAACCACCTCTCGGGGCTCCGTCTCTCTCCATAAATATCCTCAGAGTTAGGCTTACTGAGCTCTGGCTTGTCTCTCAGGTGCACAGCACAGCCCTTTAAGGATAAAAATCCTGGTATTTCTGACGGCAGGACTTATTTTAGATGTCTCCAGCAAACTGCGGCAGGTTCAGAGGCAGGGGAGGGCAGGGAGAGGCAGGGAGGAGCATCTGAAAAACTGTTAGAAAGGACCCAGAGTAAAAAAGTCCAAGGTGTTGGTCCCAGAGGCCCAGGTCCACTTGAGGAAGCTCCCCAAAAAGAGCAGCAAAACTGAGTCTTCATGCAGCACCTCCCAGTCTGTCAGGCTATGAAGGGTCAGGTCTGGATAACGGCCACGTTCTGCAGCTCCACATCCGTTCAGGGATAAATTTGGCTCTTGATCAGGGCTGACAATTAGGCCGTACAGTTAATATTTTTACAGCTGTTTTATTAATAACACATACAGAGCATCCAGCCAGGATTTGTTGGAGACACCTCAGGAAAATGAATGATGTAAATAACAGATGGATGCGGAATATTCTTACAAACAGCCATAAAGATATTCCCATCTTGTTTAGAAGGAATCTAAATAGACAGATTGTCGATAAACAGGCGAACCAAGAAGAGGAGAGGGTGGGAATGGAAACTGAAAAGCCCCAAAGGTGCCTGGGAAGCCCGTGGAGGGCTCAGGGTCCCAGTGCCTGCAGGGACGTGGATGTGGCCAGTCGCAGCACTCGAAGCATTTTTCCTACCCAAGCACTCCAAACACTTTGTTTAGCTGAGTTTTACACCATGTTTTTACCAGGCAGAGCAGGGCCTGATTCCCCAAGAACATCCCCAGCTCCACGGGTGCCCAGGTCTGTGTCCCCCTGCGCACGGGTGACCATCGGCACAGCACAGCCCCGGCCACAGCAGCTGGGCTGGGCTGGGCTGGGCTGGCTTTCAAAGCCCCCATCGATGGGGGGGCTTTCTCAGCATGGAAATGTGGCCAACGGGCAGAAATTAAGGCTGTGCAGTTCCTGAGCATCTCCATACCCAGCCAGCCTGGGTGGGACCGTGTCACCCACATCTCCCCAGCCTGGAAATGGTTAGAATGAGGGCAATTTCAATATCCTTGCAGTGCTTTTGCCTTCAAACCTGAACTCCACTGCTATGTGGTGTTACTTCTCCACATCTCCTTGAATTTTTGGACATGGTGATAAGGGAGCTGGGAGTGGTGGATGCAATGTAATGTAGTGAAGCTTTTGGAGCTGCCTCGCCAGAGGCTGTCACGGGCAATGCCCAGCTGAAGGGTCTCTTCTTCCAAGGAACAAGTGACAAGGGAAGAGGAAATGGACTCAAGCAGTGCCAGGGGAAGTTTGGGTTGGATATTAGGAAAAATGCTTTCACCAAAAGGGTTGTCCAGGGCTGTCCCAGGCTGCCCAGGGACAGGTGGAGTCCCCGTGACCCCTGGAGGGGTTTCCAAGCCATGGTGCTGAGGGCCATGGGTTAGAGGTGCCCTGGCAGTGCTGGGGGCTGGACTTGATGATATGAAAGGTGTCTGCCAACCAAACCAACTCTATGATTCCATAGCATTTACCCCTGTCACATTTACAGGCACGTTCCCTCACCTCATTTTCTCTCAGCAGGGAGGTTTTCCCCTCCTCTGCCCATCCTCTCTCGCTGTAGCTCTCCTGAGCCCCAGAGCTCTTGGGGGGCAGCCTGGGGTGCAGGGATGCGGCAGAGCATCGCTCCTCTGCCGCCAGGCCGGGCAGCAGTGCCTGCTGCCTTCTGTTTTCTCACAGGTCTTTGCAAGGCAGAGCATTTTCTCAGAGCCACAGCCTCTGGAGCCCTGGGATTAGATGAGAATTTCCGCTCTTATCTCTGGCTAGAGGAAGTTTCCAGCCCTTGGCTTGCAAGGAGAGGCTGGAAAGCTTTCCTCTCTGTCCTCAGCAACAGGTAAACAACCGCTGCATGAGCTCAGCGCTGAAAAATACTGCTCACAGTTTGGGAAAAAAATCCAGAGCAAGCCAGTGCCAAAATAACTGGGGAAGGTGGAGGGGGCTTGGGCTCACTGGGCTGGCCGGGCTGCAGCCCAGCAGAGCAGCACAGGCCTGGGGAGCCGGGCTCGCCGCGTCCCCCTGTGCGCACGAGACGCTGGGAGAAGTCAAATCTGGGCAGTGTTTTGTTTACCGAGCGTATTTTCGCTGCTGTTCAGAGCTGGAATAGACAAGGGAGAGCTTTTGTTTTGCCATATTAACTTAACCCAGTGTCTTGACATGAGACTAAATATTCATCATTCCTTTGCTTTAAATATTTGTGCTGATGAACGCCCTTAAGTGGGCTGGTTCTCCCCTCTGGGAGGGAGCAGAGATCAGGTGTCTCCCAGGTTCCCACCGACGGCTGCCAAGCTGGAGAATCAGAAGAACCTCGAGCTTGAGGTTACACACGCGGGTCTGCAGCTGCTGTGAGATCTGGAGGCTGCCTAAGCGGAGGAATGAATAACAATTTAGGGGATTTTTCTGACTCCCAGCTAGGTTACAGACATTTGAGCCCAGATCTGACAGGCTGCCATCAGTTGCTCTGAAGTGAATGTTGGTGTCCCCCACCAAAAGCTGTGCCAGCAGCTGGGAGCCGGGTTGTGCTCTGGGCCTTTATATTGGTGATTTAAATGAAAAGTGGGAATATACCCCTCTCGGTATCCTGCTCTCTCTGGTGCCCACAGCACCGTGAAAACCACAGTAATAGCCACCTGATCCCAACGAAACCTAAGAGAGAAACAGAGGGGAGCACAGCAGATGAGGCAGGGCACCCTCGTGCTGTACTAGGCTGATGCTGTATCATATATGTCACTGATATCATCTGTCTATATATCTATAAATGCTGAACTTACAGCCCTGATAGTACCGTGATTCGAAATGACTGGGGTATTAAACAGCACCACAAGCATCAGGTGGGGTTCTCAACAGTGCTGCCCTGTGCCCCGCGCCGCTGACCTTCTGCACTACAGCAGCTTACACAGTATTGTCAAGCTTGGTGATAATTTCACCAAATCTTTATAAATATAGATCTATCTGGAGCATCTGTGTGGCCAGGCCAGGCTGAGAGCCCTGGGGCTGTGCAGCTGCAGAAGAGCAGCCTGAGAGGGGAGCTGAGCAATGCT
>JANHFX010008059.1:11540-29748 GCA_027560015.1 Chloroceryle amazona
CCCAAGAAAAACAACCAAACCAAAAGCACATTTATCTTGTGCAGTAGAAGAATCAGAAGAAGACAGAGGGAAGAGGGAACAGAATTACTTAGATCTCATTGTCTCCTGGCTATAATGAACTGTCTGTGATACAGCAATATAAAGTCTCTAGCTGAGAACAATTCGGCCTGTCTTTAAGAAAATCTGTTGGGCTTTGTCTTTGTAACCTTATTCTTAATGCTTGCATGGTATTTAGATTTTTAGTGTTGGTAAACTTCTAGATATTTGGTGAGTTGTTTAGATTCCTAATTATGTTTCTGTAGAGCAAACTTTCAGTGTATCAGCTTCACTCCCATAGAAAAGTTGCAACTTTCAGTGTATCTGAAAATGCTTCCATTGCCTTCAACCTTTATAAGACTGAGTAGCTAGGTCTAGCTAGATGTTGGCTGTGTTAGTTGAAAGGGGCTGCTCTGCCCTTGTAGTCTGTGTCCTTCCCTGCAACATGTAAGCATTCACTAAAATCCCATGACCTGCACCATCCCACTTTTTCTTCTGTGCAGATATTCAGAATATGATGTTGGTGCAAAGATCATTTTTGCAGGTGTTGAGCTCTACTGGCATTCTTTACAGAGACTATACACAATGTGCATGCTACAGCAGTGTTTATGAAGTGCTTCCATATTTGGATTAATTTCTTCCAGAGAATAATATGGTAAAAAAAAAGTCACTGTTAAGGAATTCTGTTTTATGAAAAGAAAACAGAAAAAAAAGAAGTTATACAGCTTGGAAAGTAAACATGCCAGTTGTTAAAAGCAAGAGCTCAGCAATGTGCTCAAAAACATTTACAAATATTTTGGTGGAGAAAAAGCTGAAGATCCAACTTATGGGGAAGCTCAATATCTTTCAGTTAATGGAGGTTTTTGACATTGTTTGTTTGTTTGGTAGGTTGCTTGGTTTGGTTTTGTTTTGTTTTTTTTTTGTTGTTGTTGTTTGGAGTTTTTATTTGTTCGGATTGGTGGGGTTTTTTTTGTGGTTGGTTTGGCTTGTGGGTTTTTGTTGTTTGTGTTTGTTTTTTTTTTCTTTTTTATGTTTTGTAAATTTTGTTGCAGCTTTTCTGAGAAAGTGTAACTTACTGTTTTATCTGAAATTTCTTAGTATTCATTTGATTCTAAAGGCAATATTTCCTTCTGTTTTGTTCTCTCTCTTTCTGTACACATGACACTTCAAATATTTTTATACTTATAGAAGGTTATTGGAACTAAGAGAAAAGAACCCTGTACTCACTGACACTTTTGATAAACTCTACATATACATGGATCAGCAATGACAAAAGTAAGAATTTTCACATCTAATTTCTTTTTTACTTTTTTTGCTTTTACTCCTTTTTTCTCATTGATAGTTTTGTTGTTTTTTTTTTAACAACATCTACAACAGGAGAAGAAATAAAATAAAATTTAATTTTAAAAAAGCAAAATCCATTAGGGATTTACAGGAAAGAAGACAAGCAGTGAATTAGAGAAGAAACCACTCATTTCAGTGACTGAAATCACATGCTACTACAGCTTCTGTAAAACCACACTGCCCTGATTTCTCTTCCCCGGGGCTGGACTTTTAGGTAGATAAGGAAGTAGAGAACAGAAACTGTATGTAAAATCCATAAACAATGGAATTTTATTAATGAACTTCAATTCTTTTTGTACTTAAGGTATAACAAAAGTGAGTGACTCAAAAAATTACTAAGCAGGAATTCCATCATATGTCAATGACCCTACATGAATATTTTTTCATTCATGTAAAGATTCTTGACAGATTTTCAGTAACCAATTTGCAGTTTAAGAGATAATAACTATGATTTGTTCACAGTACTGGGGAACTTCCTTCAAGTTCTCTATAGCTGCTATTTTCACAGTAAAATAAAAAGTCATGTTCAAGGTATTCTCTCAGCATGTTATTTGGCATATTTCATCAAGGATAGTTAAGTTGAGGCCAAAGACTTTGAATTTAAATTCTACAGCCACTTTACAAACACCTGCCAATATCATCTTAACTGTTTATCAAGTAGTGGGTCTTTATGAGTTTATATGTTCATTGCCATTAACTGGGAGCAGAAGTACTGGGAAGCAGTATTTTGTGACATCTTGAAAGGCAATTTGCTCAGGATTTTAGTAAGTAATGAGGTCAGATTTGGGATCTGAAAATGCACAGATGATTTATCCTTTCTAAGAATCTGAATCTGTCTAAGCCTTTAATTCACTTTGCATGTTATAATGTGATGGATTGAAACCATTGTATGCAATTTTTATATTTCTGCAAAATATTCTTCCATTGTCTGCAAACATTCTGCTTCCCAGTCTTATAACTTCATGGAGTTATGGTGAGAAAAACAGACTAGATTCTCAGGTGATATGAAGTGGAGTGATTCTTTTGTATCATTCCTCTGTGGCTGTGCACCTGAAGAGTTGTAGTAATATACAAAGAAATCCTCAAGAAATATTACAAGATGCGGAAGAAAACATCATCTACACCTTATAGGAGACCTTTCCTCCTGTCACTACAATTGTCTTTCATGGAACTTTGTTCTTCTAGGTAATAAACCAAATTAAGTCTCATTCTCAGAATGGGATTTGAAAAGCCTAAATCTTGCAATTATATTGGAATGATATTAGTTGTCTATGTACCGATGGTACTCTCCCTGTAGCTAGGGGTGTTCCTCAGGGGCCAGTTCTGGGTCCAATCTTCATCATCTTCATTAATGACCTGAGTGAAGGGATTGAGTGTATCCTCAGCAACTTTGCAGGTGATATGAAACTGAGAGGAATGGCTGATACACTGGAAGGTTGTGCCATTCAGTGAGATCTGGACAGACTGGAGATCTGGAAAAAGGTAAACCTAATGAAGTTTAACAAAGATAAGTGTAGAGCCATACACCTGGGGAGTAGTAATGCCATGTACTAGTACAGATTAGGGGCTGACCTGCTGGAAAGCATCTCCATGGAGAAGGACCTGGGAGTTCTGGTGGACAAGAAGTTAACCATGAGATGGCAATATGTCTTTGTGACCAGGAAGACCAGTTGTATCCAGGGGTGCATAAAGACTGTGGCCAGCAGGTGGAGGAAGGTTGCCCTTCCCCCTCTACTGCTTTAGTGAGACCACATTTGGAGTGTTGTATTCAGTTCTGGTCTCCCCAGATCAAGAGGGAGAGGGAAATACTACAGAAAGTCCAATGGAGAGCTAAAAAGATGAAGAAGGGACTAGAACATCTCTCTTATGAGGAGAGGCTGAGATACTTGTGGTGGTTTAGTCTGGAGAAGAGAAGGCTGAGAGGGGATCTTATTAATGTTTACAAATAACTGAAGGGTGGGTGTCAAGTAGAAGGGGCCAGTCTCTTTTCAGTGGTACCCTGTGATAGAATAAGGGACAATAGTCACAAACTGGAACACAGGAAGTTCTACTTCAACATGAGCGTTGTGGTTTAAGATTAAACAGTCTGAGTTGGGGGATGGGTGGTAACTTAAGACCTTAAGGAATCAGAGGGCAGCTTCTATTCCCTCTCCTTCCCTGCCACACTCCATAGAACAAGGAGAACAGAATTTCAGGGAAACTCTTCCTTCCCAGTCTCTGCCTTCTGTGACAAGTTACCAGAAACTTCTCCTACATCCAAGAAAGACAATGCCAACCGGCTCCAAGACAGACTTGGCACTAGCAACTCTGTGATAACATATTTTAGAAGTGGGACACACACACACACACTCCTGCACAACTGCAATTGCAGCTGTAAAAGGAGTGAGAATATGTGAGAAAAACAACTCTGCAGACATCAAAGTCAGTGAAGAAAGAGCAGGAGGAGGTGTTCCAACCACTGGAGAAGAGATTCCCCTGCACAGTTGATAGTGATAGTGATAGTGATAGTGGTGTAGCAGGTTGACTCCCTGCAGCACAGGGAGGTCCACATTGGAGAAGATACCCACCTGTAGCTCATGGAGGTCCCCACAGTGGAGGAGATGGATGTGTCCAAAGGAGGCTGTGACCATGTGGGAAGCATCTCCCTGCACTGCTGGGGAGGAAGAGGTAGAGAAGATGTTGAGGGAAGCTGCACCTAGCAATAATAGGGAGGGCTGGGGGAAAGTGTTTTAAGATTTGGTTTTATTTCTTATTTGCCCCTGATTTGGTTGGCAATAAATTAAAATAATTTTCTAGAATCAAGTCTGTTTTGCCTGTGACAGTAATTGTTGAGTGATCTCTCCCTCTCTTTATACTGACTCATGAGCTTTTTATTACATTTTCTCTTCCACGTCCAATAGAAGATAAGATTGATAGAGTGGCTTTGGTGGGTACCTGTCATACAGCCATGGTCAACCCATCTGCATTTTTGTAATCAGATTCATATTTCATAAAGATTTTTCTTTTCTACTGAGAAAGATAAAGTGGTTTGAGTATCTAATGGTCTGATCTGAATGTTACTAATATAGATCCAGTTTCGGGTAACAGAAACAGACATTTTTTTTTCTGTTTAATATACAATCAGTGAATCCTTATCTGTCAAAAATTATTTTTAAAATTTTAATAGTTTGATAACTTCATCACAAATGTAAGTAAAAAAATAAATTAATAGAAATTGCATTGCTAACTAAGGGAAGTTCCTTAATAGTAAAAATGGGCTTTCAGTCAAATATTGCTGAGGAAAGCCTGAAACATAATTTAGTTTGTTATTCCACAAACATATCTTAACCCCTGATCTGTAAAAATAATCTGGGTGATTTGGTAATCTTCTGAAAGAGCCATACAGCTGTAGTTCTTTGGAGATAGATAACTTGAAGATTGTATATCTGATACAGTGATGGATCATGTGAGGGAGATACTTTTCCTTTTCAAAACACACAGGTGTGTTTCCAGTCCTGGAAGGAATGTGCTTTTGTGGAATGCATCTGAGACTACTCAGGGAAGAGATAGATCTACGCACCAAAGAGGACAGAGAGAAGATGAAAGTGGAGAGAAATGTACCATGGATATGGGAGCTTACAGCTCATATGGAAAGAGTGGAATCTAGTGAGAGAACAGGAGACAGCTTCACTTAACAGGTGATGAGGAAAAAATTGTCTTTTGTGGATAACTTTATTTCTGCTGCTTGAACTAGGCATTTTGAATTGTGTCTGTTAAAAAAGTTAAAAGATCCCACTACACATTTTTAATAAAATTAGTATTTTAATGTTAATCAGAAATCTTTTCAGATATTTTGGGGGAGCTTGCTGTAAGGAGAAAGCATAAGCTCATAGTCACAAAAGCCTAGCTGACATTGTCTCTATTACAACATTTCATAACATAGAAAACTCCTTCTGTAATTCACTTCTTAGAACCCAAAGGTTAATTCCCATCTGTTCCAAAGTGTATCTCATTTCCTTTTCTGAAATTTACAGAGTCATAACAGGAATGCTACACAAGCAGGTGCAAAAAACATAGATTTTTATTCATTATGGTGTAGCCTCCTCTCTGAAGTAGGGAAGGTGATATGTAGCATCTTGATTGAAGCTCATCTTATAGGGATAGATATATGAATAAATAAATGCTGTATAAAAAGAGGAAAAACAGACCTGAATTAGCCTTCCTGAATAGTTCCTTTACTGTATACTAAGCAAAGTAGATGACTGTCTCTAGGGTGTAATTTTGGGAAGACTTTGCGACAGTAGTTTCAGTTTAATGCCTTTGAGTAAGGAGTGCAACTGCAAGCTTGCACTTATACTAGCAGTATCCTTTTTTTTTTTTTTTTTACTGTTATGTTACACTTTTGCAATCTCCCATTTATTTCAACAGTGACGCTGAAAAAGTAGGTAATTCAGCTGCATTAGACCCTCAGATAAAAAGGAGAGGACACAGTAAATAGTACCGTGGCTTTGTTCAGGTTATGACGTGCAGCATGATTTGCAGTCTTGTGTTGGAGATGACTATGTTCTGAATGTAAAGAAATCAAGCATTTATGAACTCTGGAAGAGGTAAAAAAAAAATAAAAAATAAAAACAATGCCAATATATTGTCTGTGGAATTGGCTATGAAATATCTTTTTCAATAATTATGAGGTCATTGTCTTGCGGTTTGTTGCTCATTTGGTTAGTATTCACGTAAGAAGCAGTTATGGGAAATGCTGCATCTTTTCTTGAAGTAACAAAGAAAATTCTGAGGAAATTTTGAGTGGATTAACTTGTCACAAAACATTCTTAGCTCTGAGAAAAGAGCTCTGTATTATTTTCCACCACTGATAGCCAGATCTGTGTGTGGCTCATTTTACCAAAAGAGATGACAGCAGGGATAGAACAGGTGAGCAAAAAAACCTTGTCCTATTTTTCCAAGCCCAACATGTAGCTCCTTAACCTTTGTTCTCAGTATCATTCTCTCCTTTCCTGTCAGTCTATGAAGGGAAGGAGTTACATCTTTCACTTACCGTTACAAAAAGCTGAATGGGAAGACGAATGAGGAGGTGAACAAAAATAATTAAACCCCTTAGCCCTGTTGTTACGAAACTGTATTCATTTAGGAGTATTGGGAGAACAATGCTTTAAACTAGATATGAAGAGGGATGAGGATGTATCTAGGCTTGCTAGAGATACCCATGGCTGTCATATCCCAGCACTTGGGGGGCATCATGCTGACATTTTTGAGAACCAGAAGATTTTCCACACTCCTAAGGGCGAAAATTATACACTCAACCCCCTCTCTGAAATGAATTACTCAACATCTTCATCAGTGATCTGGATGAAGGGATAGCATGTACGCTCAGCGAGTTTCCTGATGATACTAATCTGGGAGGACTGGGTGATAGACCATAAGGCTGTGCTGCCACCCAGTGAGATGACTAATCCTATGATTGAGGGACAGGAACACATTGCCTTATGAGGAAAGGCTGAGACACCTGGGTCTCTTTAGTCTGGAGAAGAGAAGACTGAGAGGGGATTTGATAAATGTTTATAAATATATTAGGGCTGAGTGTTGGGAGGAAAGGGACAGCTCTTCTCACTTGTGCCCTGTGATAAGACAAGGGGGAATGGATGTAAGCTGGAGCACAGGACGTGCCACCTTAACATGAGGATGAACTTCTTTACTGTAAGGGTCACAGAGCACTGGAAAGGGCTTCCCAGAGAGGTTGTGGAGTCTCCTTCTCCAGAGTTTTTCAAAACCCATCTGGATGCATTTCTTTGTGACCTTTGCTAGTTTATAAGATCCTGCTCTGGCAGGGGGTTGGACTTGAAGACCTCCAAGGTCCCTTCCAACCCCTGACATCCTGTGATCCTCTGATCCTGTGACTGGAGAGCTGGGCAAAAACAAACCTAATGAAGTGAAACAAGGATAAGTGTAGAGTCCTATACCTGGAAAGGAACAACACCATGTACCAGTACAGATTAGGGGTAGACTCAATGGAGAGCAGCCCCATGGAAAGGGACCTTGGCGTCCTGGTGGACAATAAGTTCTCCATGGAAAAGCAATGTGCCCTTGTGGCCAGGAAGGCCAATGGTATCCTGAGGTGCATTAAGAAGACTGTGACCAGCAGGTTGAGGGAGGTTCTCCTCCCCCTCTACTCTGTACTAGTGAGACCATATCTGGAGTATTGTGTTCAATTCTGGTCTCCCCAGTTCAAGAGGGACAGGGAAATACTAGAGAGATTCCAATGGAGATCTACAAAGATGGTGAAGGGACTGGAACATCTCTCTTGTGAGGAAAGGCTGAGAGGCCTGGTGTTTTTTAGTCAATAAAAGAGAAGATTGAGATAGGAACTTATGAATGTTTACAAATATCTGAAGGGTGGGTGTCAAGTAGAAGGGGCCAGTCTCTTTTCAGTTGTGCTCTGTGATAGAATAATAGGACAAGAGCTAGTGATAGCAAGGTGAAATAGAAGAAATTTAACCTCAACTTGAGGAATAGCTTCTTCACTGTGAGAGTGACAGAGACTGGAACAGGCTGCTCAGAGAGGTTGTGAAGTTTTCTTCTCTAGAGACTTTCAAGACCCACATGGATCTCTTCCTGTGTGGCCTGCCCTAGCTGTTCCTGCACTGGTAGGGGGGTTGGACTTGATGATGTCCAGAGGTCCCTTCCAACCCCTACCTTTCTATGATTCTATGATTCTATGACCTTAATTGTTTGGTTTCTATCATTCTTGTGTGCAGCTTGCTTTACTGAAGAATTTTATTGGTTTATTTCATCCTCTAACAGCCTAACAGGATGTGGAATATGAGTAATAACTAAGTTACATCTAGAGAAACTGAGATGCAGGGGAAAATGACTGTGAGATTAAGCTCTAGGACAGTTTTAAAATATTCTCAGGCTAGTGTGTGAAGCACTTATTATTTTTCCAACTTTAGTATCTAATATATATTTTGCTTTGCATACTTCACAAAATGTTATTCAGATGAAAGCATAAATGTATGCTGTCAAGTCAATCTACTTGCCATTAGTATTTCTGTGCATTTTATCTCTTTTTGCTCAATTTTCTTTGCCTCCTGAAGTTACAAGCACCATGTTGAGTGATTTAGATTAAGGTAACTACTTACTGCTGGAGTGAGTTCCAAGTGCATCTAATATGCAGTTCTGGGAAAGACTAATATACTTCAGTACAGATCAATAATCTGATTTTTGAATGTAAAAGTGGGTATATTGTCTTTCCACCCATTGTCTCTATTTAAGGATGGATAAGGATGGGTGATACATTGAAGTAACGGAACAAATAAGGCACCTTGCACATACTTAAGGAAAGACTCCTGATTAAACACCGTGGAACTGAAGCAATGTAAATACTAAAAATCACTTGAACCATAGATATCTGTTCAGCACTTGCATGTGCAGCTTCCTTTTCAGACAATTCCACAGTAATGGCTGCAGATGTTGCAGTGATGAGTTCATTTGCCTTAAGGTTTGGCAAAGACAGCTTTATTGGTTTGAAAGATCTTTCAAGAAGCCAGGTGAGCCATCTGAAGCCAATAAACTTTCACAGAAATCCATTAATACAGACTTTTATTACCAGTTCTGTCAATTTAAGTAGAAATCAGGATGGATGCATTGTTCCTGCTGGTGGATATCTTATGTTGATGGCTCTTTCAGTTAAAACAAACATCCCACAAAATCCAAGCAAAGTTTTCAGCTGTGACTAGTGAGTTTTTTATAAGACCAAGACTGATTTTTTCTTACTTATAATTTGTTGTAATGCCCAGCTTTCTAAAATTATGGATTAAATAATCTGTCTGATAAGAGAGATTAATGACCAGTTTGTTAAAATGGTTGCTAATCAGCTCAATTGTTGCCTTGATTTTAATGACTGTGAAGACGGCTCAATCAGCAGTGAGGTGGTATGTTGAGAAAACATCATTTAAATATAGTGCCATGAAATGCTGTATGTTTCCTTATGCAAACTGTTGTTTGGGGAGAAAGAAACATGGGCAAAAAAATGGTTAGAAATGGAGATAAATTCATCAGCTTGTGTGTGGACAGCTACTGGTGCTGTTTGTATTCTTCTGAGTGTTCTGCATGTCAGCTTCCACAGAATTCTGTGGCCAGCAACGTATACTTATCTGTTTGTGGTGTATACAGGTGTGACTGTGCCTGCTGGCAAATGCATGCTCAGCCTTGCTGCTACCTGGACCTGTGGGAATGGAACTGTGGCAAACTCACTCATGTAGGGCTACTGGATTTGGCCTCACTTCCTGATTTCTTCTGATATCATTGAAGACTGAAGTTCAGACAAAACTGAAGAGTAAGCAAGATTTCACTTTACCAAATACTGTATTTCTTATTTAAAGAACAAAAGTGAGAAAAAGATAATGTGTATGCTGAATGTAACGGTAAGAAAGACCTTGGTGAAGCTTTTTACTCAAATTTCTGGTTTATGCATTTGGGACAGATAATGCATTAGGTTCTATAGATAAGAACTTCACCAGAAGTATTCACACTGTGAAAAAGTTTCATAACTGTGTAAGTCACTGTGGTTTACCTCCCAAAGCTTTTTTTTACATAATTTTAATTATATTTAATATTGGCAATGAAGAGTTACCTACCCCACTGTATAATCAATGCCAACAACTCTACTAAAATATTTTGCTATTTGCCATATGTGTTCCAAAGCCTTCAGACTGCTATTTCACAGGTGATGCTCAGTGACTCAGCACCAAGTCCCAGGCACCTGAGTTTCTGCAGAGAAAATCCTGCTTCAGTATTTAAGACTTTATTTTTCAAATCTTTTTTACAAGCCCTTCATAGTTACATTATATTGTGGTTTAACCCCAGTGACCCTTGCTCTGCCCACCATAGTATGAATGGGGAGAAGACCATTTAATAGGTAAAGCAAAGACCACACACACAGGAAAAGTAACCCAGGGAATTAATTCACCACTTCCTATCAGCAGGCAGTTTTTCATCCATCTCCAGGATGCCAGGGCTCCATCACGGTTAACAGTTACTTGGGAAGACAGACACCATCACTTTGAATGTCCCCCTTTTTCTTCTTCTTCCCCCTAGCTTAATATGTTGAGAAAGACATCATATGGTATGGAATAACCTTTTGGTCAGTTGGGGTCAGCTGTCCCAGCTGTGTCCCCTCCCAGCTTCTAATGCACCCCTAGCTTACTTGTTGATGGAATCCTGTGAGAAGCAGAAAAGGCCTTGGTTCTGTTTAAGCATTGCTGAGCAATAATAAAAACATCCTTGAGCTATCAACACTGTTTCAGCACAAATAGAAAACATAACCCAATACTAGATATAGTGGAAAAAAAAAACTTTACCCCAGCCAAAATCAGCACATCACTCTAGGTCTTTTTCGTCAGTTATCAGATGTTTCCTTAAAGGTTTGCCCTCAGACAAATGTTTTGTTCTAAGAGAATTGACCTGTAATAATCTAAGATACTTTGATTTTAATTTAAAGGTATTTCCAGGCAAATCAACATTGTGTTAAACTGGGGAAAATTACTTTTTGTTTGCTTCAAAATGTCCAACTAAGAGTTCATATTTATTCTTATTGAGTTTTTTGAATTTGTACTAAAATAATTATTAAGAAGATAATGAAATATCTTTAACATTTTTTCTGGGAGGAAGTACTGGGAGGAAACCCTATTACATTCAGCTTGCTGTCAGTGTTGCCCTACTTCCTTCATCTGAACTCTGTCACAGTAGTCTACTCAAGCAAATAGGTGTTTACAGCAACACACATGCAGAAAATTGTATACACACTGGTCATATTATCTAAATAAATATCACTTGACTCAGTAAAGATAACATAGATTAAATAAATGAGCAGTTATTTATGTAGCTGTGTTAATAAATAAAGGTGTTAATAAAATTAGATGTTTTCCCCTATTACTGTAAAGTGTCTGTAGTTTCTAATGATTAGAAAAGGCAAATCAAATAAAATATATCTTTTCAGCTATTTTTAATAAGAAGCTTTTTCTAGTCCAGTAGTACATGCAGAATCCTTGAAAATTATTCCCACTTTGGCATATTTGACATTAAAACCTTTAAAAAGTGAAATCTATTATCTAAGATACAAAAAAAGAAAAAAAAAGTGTGACTTTCCTCTGTTAATAGATAGGTGCGGTAATCTCCACTGAAGTAGAAATTGATGTGAAAAATCAAGGAAGAAGGCAGAATTTTATATCTGTGTCTGTTTTTATCAGATCAGATGATGTGAAACACAACACATAGAATAACTCAGTGGCTTTTTTTCCAGGGTAGCAAAAAGAACAAAAGGAAAAGATGAGGATTTTTTAATTTTCTTTTTAGAATTTGAGAAATTCTGAAATATTTTAGCACAGGAATATTGTAGTCCTAAGTGAAAAGTTCTCCAATATTAATTTAACTGCTATATAAATACAATTATTGGCATATATTTATCTCCTTGCCTAAAAGTATTTACTGAAGGAAATACAAACGCACAGTTTAAAAATCCTGAAGATATATCAAGCTACAGTTTGGACTGGGTGAGTGAAATAAAAGATTGAAGTACAGGTACTCTATACACTCATTGAGTACAGATTGTGCGTAAAAACATCTGAAGGGTTATTTATACTATAGTGCCTTAAATTGTCTTTTGTCAGATTCTAAAGTGGGAAGTACGCACTCCACTTGTTTGTGTAGTATTGTTTTTTCCAGTTCCGTAATGTGTGTGGGCTTTTTTCCTCTCTGTAGTTTGCCCTTCACCTGCTCTCAAATGTCTGAGTCAACCACTGCTTTGGCTGACTAATAAGGATCAACATAAAACTTTTCTTGACTTTAGCCTGTCCCCAGGTTTAAGTGGTTTTGAACTTAACTAAATAAATCACTCCTTTCTTGGAATTAAAAACAATTGTTTAAGCTTTTTCAACAGAGAAAACTCACAGTGAAGAAATAGGACACAATAGAAGTAGACATTTATTTGCCACTCCCCACCTTCACACAGTGTGCTTGCAGCTAGTTCTTGTATCCAGTCTTTATTTTATTTATTTCCAAGGCTTAACAAATTCTGTACTCTGCTTTGGTCTTTGTACAGAGTTTTTCTTTCTCTGTCCTTGAGGTAGGGCTGTCCATGCCGTGGTGCTCTCAGTCTTAATCAGTATGAGTTGCAGGCTCTGGACCTACACTGTCTCACTCACATTACATAGGTTTTTTTGTGATTTTTGTTCTCAGAGCCAGTTCAGTTCCTCACCATCCATGACTAAAATCTGCTCCCTCCATGGTATTTCTCTTGTAAGAAAATACAACACAGTGGTGAACATTTGGGTTTTTTTAAGGAAACGTTGGTAAATAAGACATTTATTAAGGAAGTGAACTTTCTTTTGAAGATTCTTCCTTTTATTCTATGTTTATTTCTCCAGACCCCTATTTTATTTTTGTTGGTGATCTATCTGAGTCCTCTAAGACAGAACTTTTCACTAATTGACACTATAGATATTAATTTATGTGAATGATGAAAAGATACATCTCAAATAATTTTTAAGGAACTTGGCCAGCACCTTCTCTTTAATTTGATACTTCTGCTTTTACGTCTATTCTTATGTTATTATAGCCAAGTCTTGACCAGTATCAGCTTCACTAACCTTCAGGTTCACCCAACATTTGCCATTCAGGTTTGTATCATACACATTATTCATAATATTTTACTAATCTCCTGAATGTAGACTAGATTCTCTATGCCCAAGTTGAATATAAGTGTGGGGAAAGAGAGAGGAGAAAATGCCACAAAGGAATATGAATAAGAAAATATAACAAAAGACTATTTCATTTGAAAAACAAAACAAAACAAACCCAAAACAGAAAAAAAACAACAAACAAAACCACTTAGCTTGGACATGATGAATGATAAGGAGTTTCAGCAGAAGATCAAAGTAAATGATTCTTCCATTAAAATCAAGGACAATCGAAATTACTGGTTCGGTACTTCATTCATTTTTCTCTGCATCATCCAGATTCCAATATAGATTTGGGTCTTAATATTATTTGAAAGGTATTGGTGGGTGGGGAATGTGGGTACAATTATATTTCTGGTACTGTATGTTTAATTATGACAAAGCACAAATTATACTTTTATGTAAATAACTAGTGACAGAATATAATTTTGTAGATAGTCATATGTACTTGCTTTATATAAGAGCATTCCCAAGATCCAATTAAATTATGTTAAATTATTCATTGTAATTATGTTTCATTTCAGGACCTACAATTATATGAGCTAATACTGATTGGATTTCATTTATATAAATTACAAAAGAACTCAGCGGTTGTGATATAACCAGGTAACCTCTCTGCAAGTAATTCCAATGTGCTAAGAACAAATGTTATTCCTCAGAGGTAGGAAACCACTCAGCAGTGGCCACAGGTATTGACTGCTAGTAATTGCAAAATGGTTATGGAATCCTGTTCTCTGACAAGACTTTGAATTCTCTCTATACAGTTTGAATTACTGTAACAGTGATAAGTTTGATATTTTTTTTTTTTGTGGTACAAAGAAGGTACTAATTTCTGTTTCCAAAACCATTCTCTGCCTAAAAGCCTTAAGTTTATCCTTAATGAGAGGTTATTTCCTCAGTTTTTTCCAAAAATATAATGTCATAAAATTAGTTATCGATACCATCTGAAGTTGTCTGTGGAGAAACATTTTTCACCTAAGGAATATCAGTGAGACCAGTGCATGAGTCATCTTTTATGCAGAAAGAAGCTGAGGACAGATGAGTGTGCTGCAAACTGTAAACTGCTGTAACCACATTCTACCACATTTTAAATGTGCATAAGGTAATAATTAACTGTACCACCTCTCTACATTGCATTTGAGAGCAACAATGATAACAGCTGTCAACCTTGAACAACATTTGACTACAGTAGCTTCAATCTTTTCAAAGACAGACAGAAATGCTACACTGTTGATGATAATAGTAATATAAATCTGTTCCATGAACTTTTCTTCTCAGTGAAATTTAAGACACAGATTTCACTATTCTATTGCAGTTAAATGGCTGAAATTAATTATTAATGGGCTCGAAATATATGTAAGTGTTGAGTGAAAGAGAAAAGAGGTAAAATATGGTCTCTGGGACAATTATCTGATCAACATATGATATTCTTACATGTTTTATAAATAATGGGGTGTAGCAAGGGAAAATAATGCAAGAAGGTGTTGATGTTGTAACTGAGACACCTTCAGTCCATAGAAAAAATAATTTCCAAAACCAGGAAAAATAAAATAAAATAAAAAAATAAATAAAATAGAAAAAAAATATATAATGCAGGTCCAGAGAGGCAGGAGATAAGAGAAAGCTTTTCTCACTCTACAACAGCAGGGTGTCGGGTAATGGCTGCACAAACAAGGAGGTCATGAACACGTCAGCATGGAGTGAACAAGACAGACCGAAGGCCTGTGTTTGGGCCCTGTGTGCGTGTGCATGAGAGACCTGAGCCTGGGCCCCTAAGTAAGTGCGTGGGGGCACGAGCAGGCATCCTTAGCCGTCCTTGACGGCAGAACGAAGAGGATCCTGGCGGCTTACCCAACTTCAAAGGCAGAAGATCAGATGCTGCATACAGGACACTGTGAGTGTGGGAAAAGCCTTAAGGATGAGCCTGGCCCGTGCCCACCAATCAGGATGCTGTTAGGTGCATGGACAGTATGACTAACCAATTGCTTTTAGGCAAAGCATATATAAGTATGGCTAGAGAAACAATAAAATTGAACATGATTGCAACTCATATTGGGTCAGGATCATTGTTCCCAGGCCTTTTCCCGACAGCAGGGGAATAGGACCGAGACACAAGGAGACAGTGCCATCTCCCTCCTTGGAGTTTTTTCATCCCACCTAGGATGAAGCCCTGAGCAACCTGGTCTGACCCCATGGCTAAGCTCACTCTGGACAGGGGGTTGGACTAGATCCCAGCTGGTCTGAAATCTCATTTGGTCCTCAGTGTTGCTGGGTACCTTGTGTTCAAATTCGCCCAAGCACTCTTAACAAAAAGGCCATCAAAGGTAAGACAGTCCTTCATAAAGAGTCATCTTAGCTATGGGGATGACTGTTTTACACCTTGCTCTTTGACTGCTAACTTCTATAAACCATCTTTTGCCGGACTGTGATATTATTATTATGTTTGTTCTGAAGACATCAGTTACAGACCATAAATGACTATTTTTCAGCTGTTTAAGTTGCTTCTCCCCATCTTTCACACTGGTAAGGAACTGTTAGCTGCTGTTAGCTATTTATTTTCTCAAATAAATTTCAGAAAACACGCCTATTGTCATAGTTTCCACTAGCTTCTCATGCCTTTCTTAGCAGCTTTTCTCACATTTTCAAGTCCCTGGCCCCTTTCATGTTTGATCTACAGTTTCTATTTAATCGACATGTGGTATGTCTTATTTTGCAGTTTGAAATAGGCTGAAATGACATCTACAGTTTTCATCACTCCTGTTTTGTGGATTCCCTTATGTCTTTGAATTCCCATTTTCTCCCTTGCACATGCTGGTGTGTGCTCTCATTGGCAGCCAGTGAAACAGAGGTGATCAGCTCTTTATAGAAACAAGTTGAGGAGAACTCATTGAATCAATACACTATTTGGATGCATGATTATTTATTTATTTATCAGATATGTGTGCTTTTTTTTAACAAGCGTCAAATATATCTTCTAATGAGACTCAAGATGGTCTTTATTTTTTAAAATAAATGATTAAACTGAAAGTCTATGCGTTTGATGTGGCTACAAATGACAGTTCTTTGTATCCTCCATGTTCCTTTGAAATTTTTTCTTGACATTAGTTTTCTTTTTATTGGTATTGCTCTACACATATGATTTACAATAAAGTCAACAAACAAAATTCTCTAGAAAAAAAGTACTGATTAATATGTTGTCATTCCTGACAATAGTACAATTACATTATAAGGAATTTTTAGTGTTACTGAAAAAGTGCTCAGATGGCACTGTTATTCTTTGTGATTCCAGAATACTGCTTGCTAGTCCTAATCCACTTTTGGGAGATTGTAATAAATTTTTAGGATTAGGGGAAGACATAGCAAGTTGGGAGTTCTCCAAAACTTCTCTATTCTTAGGGAAGTGGAGGGGGAGACACAGCAGACCTGACACATTGGACTTCTGAAGGGCAGACTTTGACTTGTTTAGGAGACTGCTTGACAGAGTCCCTTGGAAGGCAGTTCTGAAGGAAGGCCGATCACTCTTCAAGATGGAAGTTCTAAAGGCACAGGAGCAGAGTGTCCCCATGTGCTGTAATACAATCCATATGATCCAATGGCAAAGAAGACCAGCATGGCTGAACAGGGAACTTTGGCTGCAACTCAGGGAAAAAAGGGAGAATTGGAGAATTTATGGTCTTTGGAAGGAGGGGCAGTTCACAAGCAATGACTACAAAGATGTAGTGAGGCTACGCAGGGAGAAAATTAGAAAGTCTTAAACCCAGCCAGAAATTAATTTAGCTTTGGATATAAAAGACAACAAGAAATGTTTCTATAAATATATTAGCAATAAAAGAAGGGCCAGGGAGAACCTCCATCGTCTATTAGATGCAAGAGAAAACATGGTAACGAGGGATAAGGAAAAGGCTGAGGTGCTTAATGCTGCCTTTTCCTCAGTCTTTAGTAATAATACCAGTTGTAATCTGGGAATCTAGTCCCCTGAGATAGAAGACAGAGACCAGAAGCAGAATGATCCCCCTGGAATTCAGGAAGCAATGGTCCATGATCTGCTACACCACTTAGATGTACACAAGTCTATGGGACCAGATAGAATTCACCCAAGAGTTCTGAGAGAGCTGGCAGAGGTATTCATCAAGCCACTTTCCATCATTTTTCAGTAGTCGTGGCTGACCAGGGTGGTCCCAGCAGACAGGAAATTAACCAATTAACCAAATTAACCAATGTAACACCAATGAGGATGATTATAAGGAAAGGTTGAAGGATCTAGGGCTGTTCAGCCTTAAGAAAAGAAGGCTGAGCAGAGACATTATTGCTCTGTACAACTACCTGAAGGGTGTTCTATGATTCTGTGAAGGTCCAGAAGAGGATCCAGGAAGCTACAGGCCTGTCAGTTTGACCTGAAAGCCAGGGAAGCTGATGGAGGACATCATCCTGAGTACCACACAACACATGCAGGACAATCAGATGGTCAGGCCCAGTCAGTACAGGTTTATGAAAGGCAAGTCCTGATTGACTAGTCTGATCTCCTTCTACAACATGGTCATCTGCTTAGTGGATGAGGGAAAAGCTGTGGATTTACCCTCTCTGGACTTTACTAAAGCTTTTGAGTCTGTTTCCCACAACATTCCCATAGAGAAATGGGCTGCTCACAGCTTGGATAAAAAACTAGCTGGTTGGCTGGGCCCAAAGAATGGTAGTAAGTGGAGTAAAATCCAGTTGGTGGCTGGTCATGAGTGGTGTTCCTCAGGACTCAATACTGGGGCCAGTCTGTTTAAT
Organism: Chloroceryle amazona; assembly: GCA_027560015.1. Classification (NCBI taxonomy): domain Eukaryota; kingdom Metazoa; phylum Chordata; class Aves; order Coraciiformes; family Cerylidae; genus Chloroceryle; species Chloroceryle amazona. Next base: position 29,423 of record JANHFX010008059.1, read on the forward strand.
AATGTTATATATGACCTGCATAAGGGGATCGAGGACACCCTTATAGGTTTACAGAAGACATAAAGCAGGGTGAAAGTGTCAATCTGCTCAAGGGTAGGGAATCACAGAATCACAGAATATTCATGGTTGGAAAAGTCCTCCTAAATCACCAAGTCCAACCACACCCATAATAAAAAAAAAACACCTAAATGCCCTGATGAAACATGACTTCAAAAACACAAAATAACCCCCCTACATGCCTGCCACTAAAGCATGTCCTGAAGCACCAGGTCTACCCATTTCTTAAATACCTCCAGGGATGGTGACTCAACCACCTCCCTGGGCAG
>JANHFX010008061.1:0-19709 GCA_027560015.1 Chloroceryle amazona
CCGGGCACCGCCGGCCACCCCGCGCCCCAGCCTCTGTCTCTGTGCGCGGGGCTCCGCGGCCGGAACCTGCGGACTCGGCCGTGACCCACGGAGGCCGAGGTGCTCTGGCGCCAGGAGCCGGCGCTGCGGCTTTCACGGGGTCTCCAGGCGGCCTTTCCTGTCCGTGCTCCCCGGGCAGAGCTGCCTTGGTCGGGTGTGGAAGTTCCCCTGGCTCCGGGCGTTCGTCTGCGGCTGAGCCTCCGTTTGTTCTTTGAGCGCTGCAGACCGTAGCTCCTGGTGAATCCAACAGACAGGGCTTTTCGCTTTGGGAACCCACTCGGGATGTCTTCAGGTGCTGCAGGTCACGGAGTGCTGCTTTAAAATACCTGAAGGGTTCAGCTCCAGGCACAAGTCAACCTCAAGAGTCTCTCCTGTCAGAGAAGATGCCAAATATTATAGGACCAAATGTTGACACTGTGTTTTTTCTTGGATTTGGGGTTTCAAAATTGAATTGCCACTGTATCTTTCTTCATAAGGTTCCTGATCCATAGGAGCTTTGATATATTGCTAACTTTGATAGTATCATATAAAATACAAATACCTTCTTGACTTAAATGCTTTGTCCTCTATATAACGAGCAACAGCTTCTGCTCATTATTGCCTAATTCATTGGGAGTGAATCTTGAATGTTTGGTTTATCTTCTAGTGGCAGCAGTACCTAATCTTACTGGAATGAGCTAAGTTACCTCTTACTGCCTGGAAAACTCTCCAGCAAGAGACAAAACACTGGTATTGTTGTATTCAGGATGATAATTTCTGTACGCTTCATATTTGGGAAGTTATTTGTCCATGGGTGATAGCTAGAATTTAATCTGTAGTTATGAATTCATTTTCATCCTGGTTCTGTTGACCAACAGTTAATATGCATCTCTTGAATGTAGTCGAGCAGTGCACAGAAAAGTCACCGTGTGATCGAGATGATGGATCCCAAGAATAAGCTAAAACTTGGGCCGGATAGTGTATTTATTATCAGCTTGATTTACATTGCAGACCTCCTTACACTCATTAGGAGGACCTTTTTCTCTGAAGCTCTTAATAAATTATGTAAATAAATCATGTAACCTGTAAAAAATTCTTAAAAGGCTGCTGCCATTTTTGTAACTGCCTTTTATAACGAGCAAAGCAAGGGAGAGGGGAAGAAAGAAATTTTGGCTATAAATTAAATGCCTAATTCTAGTCAGCCTAATAAGTGACGCACGACAAAAACTGAGTTTCAAATATCCTACAAACTTCTGAATGGTTCCTAAGTACTTTGGGTGGGTGTTCTGGAGTTGTTTTGTAAAATGCCATTTGTTTTTGTGTCTCATTTGTTTTCAGGAGAGCCCTATCGGCTTTTAAGTGGTACAGAATATGCTGTTGGGCGCAAAAACTGTGCGATTTTAATTCAGGATGATCAGTCCATCAGTCGAAGTCATGCAGTTCTGACAGTAAGCCGTCCTGAAACAACCCCTGTAAGTAGCCAGCATTTTCCTGCATTATCAATAATCTGTGTGGACCATGGGTGCCCTCACCAGTGTTTTATGCTTGCAGCAGAGCCACAGATCACCTGTCTTTTCTTAATCTTGGCACCCTTTTTTTCCCTCAGGGTTGCTTGCCCGTGTTGAAAAATTTAGCTGTATAATTCTACAGATCCAAGTTCCTTTTTATCCCAGTGTGAAATTCCCTTGTAATTTGTGTTAAAATAATCATAGCAGGAAAATGATGCAATTTATTTCACTGCATAGACAAGTTCAGTCGTCTTGCTGCAAGTTTGATTCATGTTTCATTCCGCATCATGACTTCTGTATTTGCTTAGGGGACTGAAACACAAATATATCCCAAGGAGAATTAACAAACAGCAATTTACTGTCACTTGTTGCAGTGTTTATGGACACGTTGAAGCCAGTCAATGGGAATTTCATCTATGTAACACTATATAGAATTTGGAATGAAATACATAGCATTTATTTGCTCTTTTCTCTGTAGTTACACACTATTTGTACTATTAAAACGTTATACAAACAGGCTGACAGTGTTGTCATTGGATTGTGAACTATTAGGAAATAGGACAGTGTCTAAACTCTTCTTAAGACATTCAGGTGTCACTGTGCCCTTCAGCCTATGGAGGACTAGCCAGTGCTTGTGGGGGGAAGTGACCTGGGCAGCTATACCTGTGCTGAATGGTAGGTAGAAGCATCAATAATAAATCTCAGAACCTTGCTAAATGACACTAGCAGAGGCTTTGGGCCCTGAACAGCCCCCAGAGAAGATGGGGTGTAAGAAGCACAAAGGTTCTGAAGGTAAAAATAGGTATGATTCTCATTCCTTGACAGGGAAAGGCAGAAGATAAATAATTTATACGCACCCAGCATCACTGTTCAGAACAAACTCTTTATTTAGGATGGTATTTATGGGCTTTTTCTTACTTATCTACTGCTTTGATCCATAGTGATTATAAACTTTCTGATAAAACCATCATATTCTGGTAAACTACAATGTCTTATGTATGTTTATTTTCAGAGCCACGCTCTCTCAGTCCCTGTACTAACAGTAACAGATACATCCAAGTATGGTACCTTTGTTAATGGATCAAAACTCAACGGTACTTCAGTGACTTTGCAGTCTGGTGACAGAATCAACTTTGGGGTCTTTGAGAGCAAGTTTAGGTAAGTGCTTTGATTATAAACTATCGAGCAGACAGTTGCAGGTTTTGAAAAGAGTGTTTTTGAAAGTCATACATCTCAGCAAGTGCCACAGCGATGATGAGTGTTTAGAAAGCAAAGGAGGTGAGTAATGTTTTGCCTGTGTTTCATACCTGCTTCTGCAATAGTTTCCCATTACCTATTTTTATAATACAATTTATTTTGACCCTAAAAAATGAAAATTGTTCTTAGTAAAAGTAAAGGCTTAGCATTTGTAGGAGATGTATCGTGTACGGTGAGTGTTGCCAGGCTTCCTTAGGCAAAGAACAAAACTCTAAACCATAAACGGTGCTAAAGAAGAGAGAAAGATTTAGGGGAGGGACAGAGCTTGTCTGAGCCCTTGTTAGCTGTGGATAATGTAACATGAAAAGAACACAGGTAGCTGGAGGATGCTTTGTGCAGCACTAGCCATCGAGTTCTTGTTGCTGGGACGTGTGCCTGCCTTCTCTTTAGTGAACCCAACTTGCTAATTTTTCACATTAAGCATGGTGATCAGTGCTACCTGTTCAAATATATGAAGCACTCCTTGAATTAAAGTGGCAGGTAATTAGATCAAATTCTAATGACTGTTAAAATCAACATTAAAGCAACCACAAGTTGGCTTTGTTCCTTAAATTTTGACTCTGTGGATGTCACTGATGCTGGTATTACTTGATGGAAAAAAAACAATGTTCTCCTCCACTTAGTATACTAAATTATTTTTGATATTTTAGATAAAGATACCTGAAACATGGTACAGGAATCATGCTGTGAGACCAGATACACTGTGACTCTCGTACCAGAAAGATGATTTAAATGTCTTTCTGCTTTGTAGACTAAAACAAGTCATGGAATTTGATATGCTATAATTCCCTATGGAAGATCTACAAATATAAATAGGCTTATATGGCAGCATCAGGAAAAAAAAGTTACTTGAACTTAAATTCTACAACACTTACAGTTTTTTAAGTGCTCATCTGTTTATGGGGTGTTCTGTTGAGCATACTTGTGCCTTTACATGCTCGATGTCTTCTGACATTCCCTGACCTTGCAGTATTCTTGAAGCACCAATTCTATGTGATATCTGTGAAAGACCCAAAGGTCCTTAGAAATATTTCAGACCTCAAGAAAAAAGGTTTTAATTTTTCTGAATTAAAATCAGCATTTACTTTCTTCAGGAAATCTTTGATCTAGGTAAGAGTTATAGGGTGGGTTTTTTGTTGTTGTTTGGTTCTCCCTGCCTAGATTTTCCTGAGACCCAAATGTGATCGTTAAGTAAGCTCTGTTCTTCATAATGTTTGGCTGAAATAACTAAAGCAGTTCTCTTTTACTGTTCTTTTCAGAGTAGAGTATGAACCTTTGGTTGTCTGCTCCTCGTGTTTAGATGTTGCTCAGAAAACTGCTTTAAATCAAGCCATCCAGCAGCTAGGAGGTCTTGTAGTGAACGAGTGGACAAGAGAGTGTACTCACCTTGTAATGGTGTCAATAAAAGTTACTGTTAAGGTATGTCTGCATATTGATGGCATTACTTTGCAGTTTTCCCACAACTGGAAATGAAATTTTAGACCTGTTGGAAGATTTTCCTCTAGAAAGCTATGAAGTCACCTCTTCCTTTTCCAGATTTAGAAAGAGTTGTATATTGATGGGAGATTGGAGGGAAAGAAAATGGAAAAAAGCCAGTTTTGAAGACTGTTACTGATTTTTCATCAGTTGCCTTGTACATTTTCATAACTTTGGTGAAGACAGCAATTAAAAAGTAGAAGCAAAACCATCCTAGTTTTCAGTAGCAAAATTCAGTATTGTTCTGTTTGTTTGTGTGATGTTTTCCACATCTAAGATCTTAAAAAGCCAATGTCAGTTGACCCACATTCCAACTGAACTTTTTTTTCCATACAGCAAATCTGTATTTTCTGGTTTTGCAGACTATATGTGCTTTGATTTGTGGTCGACCAATCATAAAGCCAGAGTTTTTTGTTGAATTAATCAAAGCTATTCAGTCCAGGCAGCAGTTGCCAAATCATGAAAGGTAAGTATCACGTTTTCAATGTCACAGAATTAAATTTATGGCAGTTAGGTTATCAAATAACTACACATTCATCTGATTGTATTTGAGAGAATATGTGATCTACAGGGACTTTATTTGTGGAAGAATGCTTAGAATTGCACACATTTTAATATTCAGGCAATTTGCTTGCTCTCGTCCTTGGAGTTATAAAATGAGCTCTTAGAATTTTACTGTATCCTTAGAAATGTTTTCTTGATGTGTTTGAACCAACTCTTTTGGGAGTTGATGCATTAAAATAAATTATACTTCTATGACCTATTCCATCAAGCTGATTTCATTATGTAGACATATTTTTCCAGTACAAAATGAGTTACTGAGTTTATTGGTCAGAACAGAATTAGTCTGATCATTGAATTTTCTGAAATAGCAGAGGTTTTTAATTATCTGAGATGAAATGAGACTGATGTGCATTGGTCTTCACTATATGAGCATAAAATGTGCAGTGTTTCCATGGTTAAATTAACTTGAAAAGGACGTTCTTACTTCAGAATAAATAAGTACCTCAGAACAGTCCTTTTGATTATCTTCTCCATGTAGAGAAGTATAAATTAATCCTGTGTGAGAATTTCATCTGAGCCTGTATTGCTACTATTTTTACCTTGAAAAGGCAGATAGCTGTGTTTTGAGTGTTTGGTTTTTGTTGGTTTTTTTTTAATATATGAGCACACGATTCCTGCAGGTGAGAAAATTCTTCCATTGTGTAATTTTAAAAGGTAAACTGCACGGGTATTTGTGGTTTGTTTTGGTTTTATTGCTTCTGTTCTTTACCTGCTTTGGAAAATACTGTAAAATGAAACACATGACAAATGGAAACTGTAAGAGGACTTGGCATTTAAAAAACAACACGTTGAACTTTTAATGTCAGTTAATGGGGAGAAAAATTAGTGAAATTACTTTCAAGACATTGTGACTTTTCTGGATGCATTGTTTTAACCAGGTGGGTGTTGGACACCAGACATTTGAGTTGGCAGGGAGGAAGTGTAATAGGCAGATCTGTATTTCAAGTATTGTAAATAGGTGAAATTTTTAAGAGGTAGCTTGTAGGAAGATATTAGAAATTTGCTTAGCAGCTGTTTGCATTCCTGAAAGTGTTGTCCTCTTAGCTACTGCACTAGAAAGTCTTGATCTCAGTTTAGAGCTTCCAATATCTCAACATGTTTTTCTTAATCTCTTGAAAAACTACTTATAGAAATAGTTTTAATAGAGCATTTTTAACTTACGAGCTTTACTCTAAACCAGAAAGGACTAGGATTCAATACTGATAGGTAAACCTAAATTTTTTTTGTCTGTTCTTGCAGCTTTTATCCTCCAGTTGATGAGCCTTCCATTGGCACTGAAAATCTGGATCTGTCTGAGCGGCATGAAAGGAAAAAAGTATTCAGTGGAAAAACTTTTGTATTTCTAACTGCCAAACAGGTAATCAGGCTTTACATTGCAAAAACATTTCAGGGGTGGCTGAGCACAGATTCTGTTCTCTGTGAATTCACGCTCATTGTGGATTCATCAGAAAAGAAGTATTTCTGTGTGTTTATCTTACAGTACAGTGGTCCAAGCAAGATAAAACACTGGGGGAGAAATACACACATCACATCTGCATTAGTGCATCAGTGATAAGCATTGTGCTGATAGTTCCTTGTGCTGATATTTCTAAACTGACAGTACCCTTTTCTTTTTTTTTTCCTTTTTTTTTTTGTTTTTTTTTTAATTTTGCATTCTCTTTTTAGCACAAGAAACTGGGTCCAGCAGTTGTTCTTGGAGGAGGGGAAGCAAAGTTGATGACAGAAGGAAGAAAAGAAACATCTTTACTAGTTTCTCCTGAAGTTTGTGTTGTCGATGTGGGGTTGACAGACTCTCAGATCTCAGGGTCTGACTCCATGAGAAACTGGACTGATTCTGTTCTGAGTGTCTTGCAAAGGTGTGACATTGTTCCCTTGTGCAGTGGTAGGGTAATTCAGGTGTTTCTGCAGAGATTAAGCCATGGTGTTTTCACACATATTTAGTAGTAGGATGCTTACTAAGAGGGCATTTTTTCATTGCTTGAAGTATTTAGCATAGTAACTAAAATTTCTTGAGGCAGGAGAGAAAGACCTTGGCAGTTCTGTGAGAAGTTGATGGAGTTTTTGTTTGTTGTTTCAGCTGTTCTGTTTGGTTTCTTGTTTGGCTTTTGTGTGTGTTTTGTTTTTCTTTAGGATCTGTAATACAGAAAAGGGGGTGGGGGGGTGTGCTCGACTAACTTGCAAGAAATGCTGAAATCTTTCAAGTCACCTTTCCATTCCCACACAGCATTGAATCAGAGGTAGAGCACAGTTGGTCAAAAGCCCAAAAGTCAAGAAGGGAGAGATGTCTTGGCCACATTATTGGGGCTAGACTGTGGCTCCAGGATCAGGAAGTATGGAGTTCATATGTATAGGACAGGGATATAACGATGGATAATTACGCTGACTTACTGTGTTGTGAAAAATTATAGTGGAGGCTGATGTTTTATGAAAGGAGGAATGAAATATTTTGTACTTTGTCGTATCTGTGCCTACTCATCTTTGAATCTCTATTGAGAAATGTTTCTTACCATCTTTAATTTATTTCTATATTAACAGCAAGGATCTCAGGGCTATTCCCGAGGCAGAAATTGGACTGGCAGTTATCTTCATGTCTACAGAAAAATACTGCAATCCTCAAAAGCAGCCAGGCAGCAAAGGTAATTGGAAGAAGGGTAGTGATAAGAGCACCAAAGAGGCAACACTTCTTTTGGTACAGGGGCATCAACTGCTGATGTTCAAGTTCTCTTGTTTTGCAAGACCACTAAAACAGGATGAGACCATATGAAAAATGTATAGAAGTCTGAAGAGGTAATTAGCTTTTTTTAATGGTCTTGCAATAAACTCCAATGAAAATTACATGGCTTTTGGGTATAAAGGAAGAAGCTTCAGATCTAATATTACTGTAAAAGGTGGGTGTATAGTATGTTGATCTTAGAGGAAAGGTACTTTAAAACAATCTTCTGAATTTCACATTTTTAGTTGCCAATGAATTAACATGTATGTGGTAGTCTGAATTCCCTCCTATCTTTTATGGAAAGACTGAAGTGATAGGAGTGTGAGAGGTAAAAGGTGGTTGTTAGAAATTGAGAGAATGAGGACGGAATTGATTTGTAAAACTTGCTGCTTTTTTTTTTCCTCTCCCCCCATTTATTTATTTATTTATGTAGTTTGGTTCTTCACAAAAAGGCCTTTGTTTTAGGAAAACATAAATGCCCCCACCCAGTAAGAAGCAAAACCAACAAGACGTGATTGCCACATTTGCTAAAGTAATAGTTTGGAGGTGGATGTTCCAAGTCTCAACCTGAAACTTTGCTAATGAAGTGGTAACAAAAATCTGAGAGAGAGAAAGAGGTTCTGTCTGATTCTCTTTTCATGACTCTTCTGAAATCGTTAGTCTGTATTTTGTTTCTATGAAGTTGTCAGTTATATACTTCTTGGTTGTAGCCTGTTCTACAAAGCTTTTTATTGGCTAGCAAATCCTAGATTTATTTATTTTATTTTTTAAAAAATAAAACAAACTGGAGAGAAAGGTACATATCTGAAAGATATTTTGGTTGACTGGTATTCTTGTAGGCGTAACTTGTGTATGATCTGTTGTCTATCCACTTAGTTTAGTAAATAATACAGAATAAATTCATTCAGATAAAATTTAAAGATAGTGGCCCTGCAGACTAAATCAATCAGGCAGGCTGATTCTTGTTTCCAGTCTGAATGATTCAACTGGATAAAAATCAAGTTGTCTGATTGAGTTGTGTAAATGGACTGTCTATCAGGCTTTTCAAGGTAGCTGTGTTTAGTTTATTTGCTAAGAAGGAACAAATGCCATTCTTTAGGAGTTACAAAAAACACCCATATATATGCTTCAAGTCAAAGGGATTGTAAACAGGACTTCTTCCTCTGATTTTTGTCCCAGAACAATGAATAGCAATGTACTGAAGATGTAGCTGCTCAAGGAAGAGACCTTGTTGTGTCTGTAGGTTATTCTTCTCTAGGTTACAGTGGTAGGAAAAAAATAAATACCTAAAGAATGAATTATCTAAAAAGACAATACTGTCCCAACCAGAACGAGATAAAGGAAGAATGTAAATGGCTGAGAGATGACTAGTGATTTAAATAGATGTGTCTAGACACACAATGAGACACGTTAAAATAATAAATGTCAGTATCGTTTGGCTGTATGAACACAAGAACAAAAAGAGCAGACAATATAAAAGATGTTGTCTATGTTGTTCTTTCTCTTTTACAGATAAATGAGTTACTAAAGAGAGGGAAGCAAATAATGTTAAGGCAATCCCCTTGCTATGGGGATTGAGAGAAAGTGGTTGTAGGAGATGGAGATAGTTATTCTAACATTTTTACTAATCAGATGTTAGAGACCATCATAAAGCAGAAAACGTAAGGAATTATGTGCTCTGACAGTTAATATTATTAATATGGATGTAATGTAATTAATAAATGATTTCTCTTTATGCTTCATTCTTATTTAAGCAAAATTACATTACTTAATTCAAATATTCAAAACTGCATTCCCAGAATATGGTCCTTCAAAACTGTTTCAGGGGTTGTTTTAATCTATAAACCTTAATCTTTTGATTAAAATTGCTTCGAAAATCTCACCTGCTCATTTACCAACGTGTGATAACACATGCACAGAAACACAGATTTGATATTAATCATTTAACTCTTCTCCTGTGTTGAACTTGCAGCTGTAACTCAAAGTACCCCTGCGGCAGCTGCTGTAGGGCGAGCCATCTCTCAGAGCTTGGCTGTGGATGAAACCATAATGCCAACTGCAGAGGACAGCACAGTATACGTACCTGATACAGAAATAGAAGAGCAGACATGGTAAAGTATTCATGGAAATGGTTTCTAAGCTAATACTTGCAAATTAATCAACCTCTCGTGGCACAGGAACTGTAGCATTGCCGTGGACAAAGCTACACAGCGCTAGAAATGGCACTTAGTAAATTGCTGTCACTTGTCTGCAGTGAGATAATGTCTGCTTTTGAGGGCTGATAGCAAACCACCACATGGGAGGGACTTTGATGACTCTTTCAGATACAAATGTAGATCCTGTGTGTCTGATTTGACTGTCTGAACTCAGACAAGTTTTCAAGACAGTTCACAGTTATAAAAATCTATTCATCATAGTGGATTTTACAGCTTATTTTCAGCACACCTCCATTGCTTATGTTTATGTATATTCAGAGTCCAGCTAGAGCTTTTTTAAACAGTGCTATTCTACAGTGTATCTCTGGGGTAACTTCTTGTGTTCAATATTTTTTTTTCCCTCCAATGCAGTATGGAGATAGAGAATACTCCCCAGATGGACAGACGAGGGAAGATGTCTCTCCAGCATGTAACCGCTGCAAAGAAAAACCTTGGCACGAGTGACAGTGTAAATGCAGGACCATCAATACCTAGAGTGAGCACAACTTCTGGGTTTAGTCAAAAAAGTCATCTTGTCTCACCATCTAAAAGTTCAGAAGCTGGTAAACCTAATGAGTGTGCTTCACGTCACCAGTCTAACTCCATTACAAATTACTTCCAAGTAGCTAGAAAAAGGTACGTTGACACATTTGTGACCTAACTTCCCTTACTGTTATGGTGGTGCTGTTGCTGGAAAATAATTTTAACTCAAGGGATGTACATTTAACTGAAAACATACTTAAAAAGGTATTTTTTAAAATCAGCTTCCTAGAATGGCAAGCTTTTCTTCAAGGGTGCTCACATTCAAATTTCACAATGCAGTCACTAAAAACCCCAGCAGGCTGTTACGCTGCAGATGCAGCTGATCGTACTCGAAGATGCTTTTGCAATTTCTTTCTTTTTGTCATTACTTTCTGGCTAAGGGAAAGACCTGAAGAAGAAGAAACATCTGTACCCAAGCTGGCAAAACTGGAGGAAAGTTTGTTACCTGTTTCCAAGAGGACTGAACCCACAGCTACATCAGCACGGAACAGGGAACCAGAACAGCAGGAAAAGGAAAATATCATCCTGGAGTCAGAGCCAGATTTTGCATTAGAAGAAACAAATACAAAGTGTATGAGGGCAAGTGGCAAACTAGGAAATGACAAAACAGACTCTAGAACCACCTCTAGTGAAAAGCATGCACTAAATAAGAGAAAGGAGTTAGATGATTTGTGTGAAGACACAGAAACACTAGAAACTGTGTTTGAGAGCAGAGATCTAGACTGGGAAGATCACATGGCAGATCATAACGGGGGAGCTCAAGGAAATGCACCCAAAAAAAGATGCCTGGAAGCCAAAGGAAGCTGGATTCAAGAACGGAATGTAAAGCAGAGAGAGGAGAATAAAATATTGGTAAGTTGTATTCTTCTTGTGTAATCTTGAAACTCAGAACCGTGTTAAAAGGATGCAGGCAGCTCCTTTAGCAATGTGGCTGCCTGCATACAGAAAGTGGCTCTGTAAAGTTTGTTTGTTTAAAACTCTGAACTAAAAATTGACACGATGTGTCTGTTACACATGAACATTCTAGTATTAAACTTATCTGAATGGTTTTTTACTCTTCATGACCTTTTTTTCATCAGTTGAAAACAGCTCCCTATCCTAGTGATGAAATGTCCTTTCTGCACGTGTGCTCTTACCATTTGAAATCAAAAATGCTACTTTTTATATTCAAAGACTTTGACAATGTTTTCCAGAATCTGGCAGGACTTAAAGGTTGTGCACTTGAACAAAGCTTGCTACCAGTATAAGGAGGGGAGAGAACAAAAATAGTGGTTGATTGATTTTTTTTTTTTTAATAAATAAAAAGCCCAACAATTGTTCCAATGCACATGAAATCAGAAAAAAATAAAAGTACGGTTCAGTTTGTCTCAATATTTATATTGATTTGAAAGTGCTTATTCCACTGTAAAAGCAGGAAACGATTTTACGTCATTAAATTGGCATTTAATTTCAGTGTTACATTTTGAATAATTTTTAATCCAATAGAACAAAGAGGAACTTGGATCTGTTCTACCTTCAGAAATGAAAAGCGAGATCAAGCAAGAGTCACCAGCCTTGGTAAGAAACCCCTTAATTGTGAATTTGAACAGCAAGCTTTGAGAAGCATGAAGAAAATGTTTCAAAGTTTTCCTTTTAAGAACATAGGATTTGTGGATCCTATTTCAGTGGAGAGGAGGTGCTGAAGATTAAAATAAACACATGTAAATTTGAATAGTACAGTCTGACTTACTGGCTCTGAAAAGAGAGAACTGCTCTTCTCCCACGTGCTTTTGTAGTAGCATTTGGATGGATACTTTAGAAGATTAAAACTACAGAAACCTCATGTGATTTTGTTAACCTTCATTTCAGGTAATACTTGTGCTGATGCTTTTGTTAGGCTACTGCTTAAAGAGCAGACAAGGATGTAATCTCCTTGTCTTCTCTAAGGAGATCACGACTAGAATGGAAGAGAGGAGCCATTGATAAAATAGATGTAACAGAGTGGTTAGCAGCAAACAGCACGCTAACTGCTGTGGAGGTGAGGTGAAGGAAGGATGGAAGAACTGCTGGGAATGGCAGTGAGACAGAGGAAAAGTTAATTAGACTAAATGAAACTGAAATGATTAAATTAGTCTGGGTAAGAGACAAGGTGGAGACAAGGAGAGAAGTAGTTTGTGAATATTAGCCAACTGAACAGGGGGGAAAAAAACCCCTTACTGAACTTCTGAAATAAAATCCTAGTGAAATGAGGTACACTGACTTCATTGTTATTACTGCAGCTCTTAATGACCACCACAATTCATCAGCTGTAAGTATGAAAGGAAGAAATGTATTCAGCTCTCAGCCCTGTTGGCACTATAGGAGGAGGCTGCAAAGTACATCCACCTTCTGGCACTGCTGCTGCTTCCCCTCACCATTTTGTAATCCTAACTTTTGTCTCTGCTATGCTCATGATAATCTTTCTCTAAAACTTTTGCTGGTAGATATGCCCTATGTCTGGTTTATACACCTGAAGTGCTCCTTCCTTTTTCTTCCCACCCCAGAACCACAGTGAACTGCAAGATGACTCCAGAAATCTTCCTAGCAGACTTCTGTTGAGCGAGTTTAGATCGTTGGTTGTCAGCCATCCAAGACAGAGCAGTCAGTTTACTGGAGATACCAGCTATGGGGCAAAGAAGAATTTCAAAAACTTCAGAAAGGTTAGTGTGTATTTGAAACGGTCACAAGGTGGCACTAGTTAAAAATGCTCAAAAATATTGCCTTAAAAACTTGTGGTTGTAGCTCCAAAAGCTAGCAAAAAAAACCCCACCAAAACAAAGGTCTCCAAAGACCTACACGTAACGAGTACGCCGATGCAGAATTTTGCATTTTATTTAATAGATCTTGGCTTTCCAAATGGAGCTACATCAAGTATCTTTCAAAAGTGAGATTATTTCTTGCTGCTATCTGATAAAGGTTATTAGAAATGCGTGGCAGTAAAATATTGTGTGGACAGTGCAAGTCACATAATGTCACTTCCAGCTTTCTGCGAGTACGCTCTCATTTTTTGATAACACTTGAAATTTCTGATAGTATTTTCTTTTCCAGATGCTTAATCATTCTGATGATAAAATAAAAGTTATCAGTAAAAATAAGTTTATTGTGTTTTCAGACTCCATTTAATGTCAGCTGACAAGTTACATATGCTAAATAAATCTTTTTGTTGTTGCTGTTCCCTTTGGTAAAAGGAGGGACTGAATTACTTTCAGTCTCTTAAATGGGATCTCTGATTAAGTGTAAAGACAGAGTGACTTTCTTCTGTGACAGCTGGCTAGACTTTCTGCACGGGTTAAAACAGACCTTGTGCTCGCGGTGCTCTTGCCTTGTATTGCAATTGTAAGAATTTGTTGTCTGCCAGGTTGCTTACCCAGGGGCAGGACACCTTCCATGCATTATTGGAGGATCAGATTTGATTGCTCACCGTGCTAAAAAGAATTCAGAGCTAGAAGACTGGTTAAGGCAAGAAATGGAGGTAAGGAATTATTTCTTAAAAGATGATCAAACAAAAGCTTGACTTAAATAAGTGGTCATACCAACCTGGGGTCATTAGGGCCATTCCATTAGCTGGTAGCAACAGCCAAACTTGAGTAGTGAAATATATTATCTAATGTGAATATGCACTGGCTGGAGTACTTAGAGAAGACTTAACTTCCTCTGGAAAAACTGTGCTAGTGCAGGAATATATTGTTGTTCTCTATTGTTCACTGGTTTTATCCTTAACGTCAAATACTGAGTAAATGTATTTTCTCAGGAGCAGAGCCGACAAGCAAGAGAAGAATCCCTTGCTGATGATCTCTTTAGGTAAGACCTTTATGTTTGTACTTGAAAAAATATATATTTTCTTGCTTCACGTCTTTATTTGGATGAATTCCAATTTTGTAAAGGACTACTTGGACTATTCCTTTCAAAATTCCATGTATGGAATATTCCCAAGAGGATTCAGTGCCTTCTCTCCATTTTTATGCCTTCAACTTTCAATCTCATTCAGACTTGCTTCAGTTCTTTAATGAGAACCTTCTCAAACAAAAACATTGCCATTTCCTGGCTCATGGGCACGTGTTTGGTTGCTCACAAAGGCTGGAGGAGGCTCTGGGGTTGGGTTTTCCATCGTTAGTGTTTGCTAGAGCCTAATGAAGTGTTTTGGTCTTACACTTGAAGTCACTCATCTGAACTGTGATGAAAAAGTGACGGGGTCTACCACCTCTTCATTCTGGCAACTGTGCTGACTCAAGGGAGCTAAAGCAACAGAGTGCTAGTTCTGGGATTGTCAGGACTGCTTGCTTTTGATTTGGGGTTGATTTGTTGGGGCTTTTTTAATCTTTGAGGTAATGATTCCCAGAATTCAAAAAAGCACCTTTAAAAAAATCTGTAAGTAACAACTTCAGTATGATCCTTCTGTGTCTCCTGTTTTTGAGACATTAAGCTGCTTTCAGAGCTGGTCACAATTCCAGAGCTTGTACTTTATCCCCACCCCCAGTTTTTTGTGTTTTGTTTTTGTTAGAAACTCCCTCAGTGCCCTAATACCTCAACAGTTTTCAGACTATGGAGAGGAGGCATTTTTAGAACGATGATTCTGTGCTCTTGCCAGTGTAGTAGACTAATTATTTCTGTCCTAATCAGTGCTTATGTCACAGGAGTTGGAGATTTCTTTGGTAGGCCCAGGTTCACCCTGGCCTTGCTTTGTGCCATAACTCCTCACGCTTGCCTCTACACCAGTCTGTTTCAGCAGAGTGCTTTCAGTAACCTTCACTTCACTTGTCCACCACTTTCCCTAATCTCTCTTTTGATTAATTTGATTTCCTGTCCAGTTACTTTCAACTGTAATCCTAATTTAATGATTTATAGCCACTTTCTAATTAAAGAAGAGCTCTAAGCCAAGTTTCCCACTTTATCCACTGTTTGCATCTGCAATACAGCCTTTAAATGTATGTCAGTTATAAAGACATCTACAAAAACACTATGCAGCTTGATTGCTGTGCTCTTCATTGGGTCAAATTGTCTGGATTAATTTTAGCCTTTCAAAACACAGCAGTGGAAACTTCAATAATTCGCCTGCATTCAAGGTTAGAAAAGTTTTTACCTCAACTCCAGTTATCTACAATAGATTTACTTAATGGAAGCTTCCAAAGTCAAGAAAATATTAAAGCACACAATTTAATATACAATAATTTGTAACCTACTTCTAATTTCTCCCTTAATCTTGGAGAAAGCCACTTGGCAGAGTGCAGATAGCAGCTGGGGTTTCCCCCGAAGATGGCTTGCAAAGATGTTACGCAGTGCTCCGAGGGGAGGATGAGCTTGGAAGAAAAGCTGGGCCCTGAGCTGCTGCTGGGTACTTACAGAGAGCGAGGAGGGAGGGCGGGTGTATCGTGCTGTCTGCTAAGACCTTAGCTAACTGGATTATGATCAGTAATAGCCCTCTGCATCCCTCACTCTTGTTGCCAGCGAGCTCTTCTCTTGTGTATTCCCTCACAGTAGTGGAATCTCTCTGGTCCTCTTTCCATTTCAAGCCCTGGCACTGTACAGTTTCCTCTGATAACAGTTTGATTTCTTTCCCTTCTGGAAAACATCATCCAGGCTTCACTCCACGTGGAAAATGGCTGGAGGTGAGGTGGGGGACATTACATAAAAAGATGTTGCCCACTGTCAGTGTCCACATCCCCACAGACAGTCACAGGCAGCTTTCAAGCTGTTGATCTTACTTTGTTAACCAAAGATTTCAGTACTGTTCTTATCTTTGATGTGAAGGAACAAGCAACTACTGCCATGCGCTTGGCTAACAATAGGAATTGTAGAAAAAGGTACCCGGTGCAGAAGGATGCTTTTGTCCAAAGAGACATGGTACAGCCTGCCAACACATTTAAGAGCTGTTCAGAAATCGTTACAGCTTGCTCTGTTAATTAACAGCTAATAATGAAACCTTTCTTTCAAAGGCTACACGTTTTATTTTTGCCAGAAGTCCGAGTAGTAAAGCAACAGCGGTGACTTAATACCTTTCTAGTTATGTGGTGATGTCATTTGGCTCACAAGTTGTCACATTTTCCTGTCTAAGCAAAAAAAAGTCTTGATGAATGAGAGGAGAATTAGTGGAAGTAAAACTGGCTGCTCATTCGGTTGTGTCCATAAGGTATTCACGCGTGAATACAAAACATACCAGATTGTCAAGGCAGTTGAAGCACAGAGGGAGAGAAATAGAAGGCCAAGGGATAGCAGTGTCAAGAGGGATGAACTCTAGTTGTACTGCAGTAAATCAAGTAGCTATTTAATTTATCCAGACAGTAGATCTAAATCACTAAAAATCAAACAGAAGCTGTATAAAGGGGAGGGTAAGGCCAGGAGCTGCTTGATGTGAGAGCTGGAAGCAGCAGAATGAGTTGTGGCCAGATGTACATTACTGTAAATATACACTACCCCTTCCCCTCCCTCCCCTTTTGGTTGCTTTTGGTGTTTTGTTTTGGGTTATTTTTAGTAAGGAGTTTAATATTGGGATATTAAAGGCTTGGAGAAACTTGATGCATCAGATTTAAAGATTTTAAGTAGCTTGGAAGTCAGTGAAAACTTCAGTAGAGGTTCTCTCTAGTTCATGCACAGGCTCCAGCTTTATGCATCCTTCAGGCAGCTGCTTAATGCCAGGAGTGCAGGGGGAAAGGGGTTAACACTGACCACTGCCCTGTTACAAATGTACAATACAGCCAGTTCCATCACACTGGTAACTGAATATCATTACATTTCACCTCAGTGACAGATCCCCTTTCTTTTGTTGCAGATACGATCCTAATGTGAAAAGGAGAAGATAATTGTGACCTGAATTGACAGTGATTGTCTGGCAAAGTCTGCCCTCTGTTCCTCGGGTTTGCTGGTTGGAGTGTGCGCTGTACGCCCACCTGAGACCTTTGGAGTTGTCCATTACTGTAAGACTTGGGTTTAAGTCTTGCTTTTATTAAAGAAAGACTTTCTTTCACTGCTTGGTACTTGCGGATTGCGTGTTTTTCAAGACCTTAATGTTTGCTTCAGAGTAAGAGCAGTAAAGTACCCTGGACGGTTGGGATTTTGGTTTAGACTGTTTATTTCTATTGTTTGCTGACAGTACAGCTGGGGAGGGGAAGGAATTTAGCATCAGGCCTTTCTCTTTTCAGAAGGCTTTAATTGCATTTTTATTTATTGTCAATTTTGCCTTGAGGTGGAGGTTTTTAGGGTTTGGTTTGTTTGTTTGTTTGTTGTTTTCAGCCTTCATAACTAAATTAGACCAAACTTTAACTTTATATCTGAGTAAACAAGAACTATTTCCTACTGATAAGGTCAAGCTTCTTCCTATTTTTGAAGTTGATGATGAGAAATTATTTTTAGCCAGCCCCTGGTTCTGTGTGATGGTAGATTGGAAACAAAGGTTTAATTCCTAATATTCCGTGATTTTTGCCCTATTACATCTTCAGTATTTGTTTGGTCAGCCTACAGTTCGAGTAGACACACTTATAACTCAAAAGATACCAACATTTTTGCAGCAACATGGATTTTCATTTTGGTTTCTTGTGCAGGGGGAGTGAGGCAAGTGCAGTTCATTTGTCTGCTTAGTTCCTTTCCTTTGCAAGTACAGGGGAGCTGTGTTTGGCTGTTGAAGAACAGAGGATGTATGGAAAGCCCCATGGTGGTCCTCATGCAACTTTTGGAATATAAGAGGGGGAATTTCCATGGAAAATAAAAAAAATAAAGCCCCAAAAGCTCTAGACCTAGTGACAGAGAAGCTAAATGAATCTCCTTGCTACTGGAAATAATGTTAGTTATCCAGTTACAAAGATTCAGGCCAAGAGAGACCAATGAGCTTTCCTCTGAAGGGGAGAAAATGAAGTGAGCTTCTTAGCACATTTTCATGGGTATTGAACTGATTTGACCCACTTTTTCCTCTCATGCCTTCACTCTTTGCAATTGCCATGTAAAAATCTGCTCTTCCAAATACTTCCATTATCTAGATCAACAGTGAAAGCTATGAGGCAGCTATCCCTTCTTGGGTTGGGAGAGCTCATCTTAATCATCTAGGAATCTGGAAACTGAGCGATTTCCCTGGAACTAGAGTGAGAAGAGCCTTCCAGACTTTCTGCTCAGCTGAATTAGGCCGTCGCGCGCACGGGCGGTAGCTCCATTGCATCCCATCTCAAGAGGCAGGATGGTCGGGTCTCCTTCGTGCAAGGAAGGAATCTGGTTGATGTAATTGAATTTAAGTACTTACTAACAAACCTGCTTCCTCTGCTGAGTGCTCAGAACATGTGAGTGAGACGAGCTGAGTTGTTTCAAGCTCCTGGGGCTTTTGTCAGACTTTGGGAACATCATTGTGAGATCTGTGCATATCAAGGCAGCAGATATGCTGAAGCTGGCACGCTAGCATGGTCTCAGAATATATTTGGTCGTCCAAAACTGGTGTTTCCTCAGGTCTTGTCTTGGCAACATCTTGATCACTTGGTCAGGGATGTCCAGAGTGATGCACAAAGTGCAAGACCAATACCTCCAAGTTCAGCAGTAGTGTTTTGGTATCGTAACTTGCAGCAGGCACATCAAATCTTGTCCACCAAATACCTTTGCAAAGGTTGTTCTTCAGTGGTTGTAATAGTTCCCAGAGAGGATCTACTGGCTGCTGTTTGTTGCACCCTCAGGTGAGGTTTTTTCCACTGTTACAATAAGAATCTCCAGGTTTTCCCATTGCAGACCCACTGTTTCTTTTCTGGAACATACTGTTGGGGGCTAACTCCACTGGGCAGCTGAGCCTCATGCAGCTGCTCCCCTGCCCCCAGCAGGCTGGGGGAAGAGAATCAGAAGGGCAAGAAAACCTCATGGGTTGAGACAGACAGATTTCTAGGTATAGAAAAAGCTGTGAGCACGAGCAAGGGCATTCTGCAGTTCAGAGCTTTTGCTGCATCCACTTTTTTCATTCTGTGGGGCTTGTGCTCTGTGGTTTCCACCAGTTTTCTGAGAACGCTTGTGGGGTGTTTATTTTCTTTAGAAGGTAAAAAAGTTCTGTAATTCAGACGTGACACTTAAGATTTCCCTTATCTGCCTCAAACCACAATCTGCATACCCACCTTTTTGACAAAGTGATGCTCTTCACCTAAAAATACATCTAAGCAGAAACCTCTCTTCAGATCTTGTTTCTTGCATTTTTCCGTGTAACACGAAGTTGGAGGTTTGCTTTTTTACAGTATGTGTTCTCTTTGTTCACACTGCTCATGGGAAGGAGATGCACCCAACACGTAAGCTAAATATAAATATGTTTGGGGTTTTTTTTATTAGCAAGGCTTTTAAAATACACTTTTGCATTCAGCAGCTTAGCTGAACACAGTTTAAAGCAGACTGAATTACTCCATGCACCACTAAACCAGAGGATGGTGCTTTACCTGCAGGAATGTGCTTCATTTTCAGTTTAACTCC
>JANHFX010008061.1:19926-40122 GCA_027560015.1 Chloroceryle amazona
TTTGACAAAGTGATGCTCTTCACCTAAAAATACATCTAAGCAGAAACCTCTCTTCAGATCTTGTTTCTTGCATTTTTTCTGTGTAACACAAAGTTGGAGGTTTGCTTTTTTACACACAGCTCATGGGAAGGAGATGCACCCAACACGTAAGCTAAATATAAATATGTTTGGGGTTTTTTTATTAGCAAGGCTTTTAAAATACAGTTTTGCATTCGGCAGCTTAGCTGAACACAGTTTAAAGCAGACTGAATTGCTCCATGCACCACTAAACCAGAGGATGGTGCTTTACCTGCAGGAATGTGCTTCATTTTCAGTTTAACTCCAGTTTCAGTCCTGTCTTTCCGACATCAGCTGGGGAAGCCACTGCCTTTTTTGGCAAGTGAGATGCTCTCACTGTTGAAGTTTGCTTTCTCTTTCTGTCCATTCCCCCTTACTCCCGATCTTCTCCTGAAATGGTGTGGGGAT
Source organism: Chloroceryle amazona (assembly GCA_027560015.1). NCBI lineage: Eukaryota > Metazoa > Chordata > Aves > Coraciiformes > Cerylidae > Chloroceryle > Chloroceryle amazona. The sequence goes on from JANHFX010008061.1 coordinate 20,392, forward strand.
GGTGCAGCGGGGCTGCCTCTCCTCTGTCACTGCACCAGTTCTGGTGTGCCGAGTGCTCGCCCTCAGCTTCGGTTTCCTCTCTCCGCTGACCTCCCCAGTGCCTTTCTTCAGAGTGCTAGCCCCCTTCCTTACCCCCATTCCTGATGTGTCCAGGAGGCTCTGTTCCATGTGTTTGCCATCGAACATCAGTTCATGACTGAGACAGTAGCTGAAGTCTCTGCTCTAGACCTCCCTCTAAACTCTCCCAGCTCTCCTATGGCCAGTCCACTTTGTCCAGGTGATTTCTCCATCCTTATTCTGACCCTGTCTTCTCCCACCCTCCCGTAAAACCAGCCCTGCTCTTGTTCTGTTCCATGTTTCAATCTATTCTCAGTTGCATTTGCCCACATCTGGTGTTGTGATTCACAATTTTCTGTTGTGTTCTGGTTGTTCTTGTATCTTCTTAGGACTTAAACCAGACATGGCACAAACCTGAACTGCCTTCCTTACCACTCTTCCTTTTACAATGTTTGGTAACCACCCTCAGCACATTCCAGTGAGAAAGGCATGAAAATGTTAGACAAAATTGGATCTCCCTAACTAGCTCCTTTCCCTGCCCCTTGCTCTAGTGCTCTGCCCCAGCTTTGAGTATCTGAATCTCTCTTGAGCATTGGCTGCAGCACCAGACCCCTGCAAACCAACACCTCTTCCCTCTTTCTGAACACTACAGCTCCCTGAATGTCTCTTACTCCCCAGCTTGCTTTTTTTTTGCCTTTGATGTCCAGGTTCCCCACTTCAAACCAAATCAATTGGCTTCTAGGTGAAACTATTTCACTGTACTCCTTTAGCCTTCAGTCTCATCAGTTTTCCCAGAGGAAGATAAAGCAAGTTTAGTGTGTGAACTTCAGGTAGGTTGATCACCTCATCTACTCAAAACTGAGCTTTTGCTTACAAGTTGCTTGATTCAGGAGAATCCAATTCAGCTGACAGCAGATATTCTATATGCATTTATTTACATTGCTCATAAAAACAGGTATGACCCAAGCATATTCCAGCAAGAGCAGAGAATTGAGGCTCGACAGACAGAACTGGGCATTCACACAGCATCTCTGCATCCGAGGGTACTGTGTGTGAACACAGATAGATCAGTATGAGCCTTTACCTCCTTTACAGCTGCAATTCCCCAACCAGCAAACCCCACCTAACAACAGAAAGGTGCAAGAGCAGAGGAGTGACTCTGCCAGCTGTGCCAGGTAGAAGTGAAATAACAGGATCCCTTCTCAGACAGCACTAATTCTGTGTTCACATGGAAGCTGATCCTAGAATCCAAACTGGTGAAAAAAGAACCACTCCTTTCTCCTCAGAGCATCCCCTGGAACTGCACCCAATCCCTTGGATCACCCTGTCTCTAGCTTTAGAGACACAGACAGCTATTTTTTTTCCTTCATATACCTGCTTAAAAAAGATCTTAAAAACACCAGACTCCTATACAGTTTTGAGAATACATAACAAACCTGCTGGTTCATTTTCTTTATGCTGCCATGAAATCTGCAGAGGGTGGCCAGGAACAGGAAGCTGAATTTTAGTTTATCAAGGAATCCACTGTAGGCTGATCCTTACACATTGCCAGGGATCTCAGAATAAAGAGTTGGGGGAGGAAAGTGCAAGTTAGATTAATTTAATCTCTGGAACAAATGGTTTCAAAAGAAAGAATATGGAGTCTATTTTTTTTTTTCCTGGTTTTGATGACTACTGCTGACCACTGGGTTTTAAGAGTTGGCTTAATATAATAATATGTGAGGCCAATATATTAATAATAAGAGTAAAATGATCATTGTTAGAACATCAGCTGTCGTGCAGACAGGTGTAATGAGAACTCACCTTCAGGGTTTGCTGGAGATAAAATGTTCTAGTGTCTGCAAAACCAAACCCCTCTTTAAAACAGTGCTTAGCTTCACTCTAATTACTGAATTATACTAGAAATGCTTCCCACCCTCCCCGTAATCCTTGTTCCTTACACCAAATTCATCCTTCACAATTAATTCCTCGTCTAATTCAAGCTTCAAAAGTCAGCTAAACTGCACCTCCTGAAGTGTAATATGTTCCTCCACTGTCTGGTATTTTTCAGAAAAGGAGCTGTTTATAATTTAATATCCATGCTTCAGATTTCTACCTCTAATGTCACCAAAGCCTTCCTTTCTCTGTCCAAGAATCAGCTTCCATTGTTTCTGCTCAGTCAGGTATTTCAAAGAAAGCTTGACCTTTTTTTTTTTTTTTTTCTGGTTGGGCAAGGGGAAAAAGGGTGGAAATAAATGTCCAGAAAGTTCTTAGAGCAGTTGAGGTTCTGCACTTACCTCAAAAACTAATCCAAGGTGATGACAGAACATTGCTATTGTAAAGTTCTAAAATATTATCTGAAATAAAATGGAACAATGTAAACCTATTATCTTTTTTTTGTTCCCTAACTTCAAAATAAAATCATTACTATGATAACACTGAATTCTCAGCTGCCTTTAAGGCACCTCTTGCTGTTTAGGAAGGTGTGGGAGCTAGCAAGGGTACAGCTCCAATGCTGCTGTCCCAGGAAAGTACCTGCTCGCTTCCTCAGGAGAAAACAGGGTATCAGAGCCACCCAGTCTCCCCTCTTGGCAGTCCCCTCCTACAGCTTCTGGAGCAAATACAACTGTTTGTAGTTCAGAGGTGTGCATTGCACTTCAGGGTAAGTTCAGTTCATAGCCAGCCCAAAAGAAATGGCTGCACGTTAGCCTCACAGCTCAGCACGGAGCTCTAACCTTACAGGGTGAAGCTCTTGACACGAGAGGAGGGGAGAGCACCAGCCTCTCACTGCTGCCTGGATCTGCTTCAGCACCTCTAGCTCTGCAGTTCACAGTGCTTGGATTCCTTGCTGCTTTCCTCCCGTTGTTCCTCCCTGGTCCTTGCTTGTTGCCAGTGAGAACTCACTGCGAGTTTGTAAATTCTCCACCCTTTCTTTTTCTCTCTGAATCAGTTGGCCTAAAAAAATGGCCTTTTCTTCCTTTCACCTGGTGTTAATTTAATCTCCTCCAGCTTTGAGGAAGGAATCTGGATTTTTGGTGCTCACCTGCTTTTCACAGCTCTTGAGCAGTGAGAGAAAGAAGTTACAGTGACCTCCTCCTCCTCCACAGTCAGTACTTTCCACTGTGCCCATCGCTCTACAGAACAAATCATTAAAACCCAGAAGTGCCCACCCTCACCAGCCCCGAAGGAAAATGCAGCACCCCCAACACTCCCTTGGCGTGCTGGGGCCGAGGGCTGTACAGCTGTGGGATGCCCCTTACTCAGTGTCCCGGTGCTGTTTCTGGGAGCTAAACTCTTTCCATGCATCCCCTGACAAACCCAGGCTGGTAGCCCAAGGCAGTGCAGTTTCCTGAGAGAAGAATCCCATTTCTTGTCACCGTCTCTCCCGATTACTTGCGGAAAAGGTTCCTCCATTTACTTACCAGGCACAAACTCAGTCTTCCTCTTTTGTGGAAAATGCTTGGAAGAGAAGTGAGTCCTCTCTGGGAAACCCAGAGCAAGGCTGGGCCGTGTCCTAGTGCCCTGTTGGGTGCCTTCATTTGTTAAATCCTCACCTAGGAGGCAGGTTCTTAGGGGAGATCTACCCTGACAAATCTGACTGCTTAAAATAATCTTAATAATTTAGCCAAGGAGACACGTTCAGCAAAAAGAACCAAACCTGAATGTAAGAGACATTTTCCCTGTAGACTGCTAGAAAGCACAGAGCCTGTGTTAACGCACTGATACACGTTCTGTAAATCCAAACTCAACTCCCTGAGCTAGAAATTGTATTATTCCTGTCCATGTTTTAACAGTAAAGCTTAAGGAGCGAGCGTCCTTTTGAAATCTGTGCTGTTTCTCACTGAAAGAAGTGAACAGTCTCCCTTCTGGGCACTATTTTAACATCCAGGGAATACAAATGGTCTTTTCTTCTGGAATCTGAGAAACAAAACATTTCTCCAAGTGACAGCCGTTCAGTGCCAACATCTAACCCATAATAAATGCAGTAAGTGGGAGAGAATGCAACTCTCCAAAGGGTTACACCTCTTTTCTCAAAGTACCAAAGAAGAGAGAAATGAATTTCTCTCCAAATCAGAAAGCTAACAGTAAGAAAGTCCAGCTGCAACTTTAAACTTAGCAAATCCTAGAAGAAACAGGATGGTTTTTTACTAAAGCTTTGGTTGAACAAAAATATTTTTAGACCCCTGAGAAAATCTCTCTTCCCCAAATAAAGGGGCTCACCTTTAGTTTTTTTATCTCAAAAATAAGATTGATAAAAGCAAATAAACCAACAACCAGTTAATCTTCAAGGTGCTGGGATAGTGCAGTGAAAGATAGCAGGACAAAAACCTCTGCTCCTGATTTGTCACCAGCTTGTCAGTAGCTGCAGCAGCCGAGGTCAGAGTTGGCAGTTTGAAGCTTCCCCCCCACACACTTTTAGCAAAGTGACACGAAATAAATCGCTGCTTTTCTTTTGCTGGCCTCTTAAATGTTTCATGTGACAAGTGAAGAAGCAGTAACACGCCACGATGTGTTGAATTTGGACATCGACACAAAACTGAAGGGATTTAATCACAGCACAGATGTACTCCCGATAGATTAACTGCCATAAAGCTCTATAAACAAGTATTTAGCACTTAAAACACCATTTCTCAGTTAAAATTACTAAGGATCACAGCTTTAGGAGATTTCTGGATACAGAGTTTCTGCCGAAGATGGCAAATTATAGAATCTCAATTCGATTGTGACAAAAATAAGCCTAGAATTTAGCATAATTAAAACCAGCTCAACTATCAGTATATTAATAAAAAATATCTGAATTAGTAGGACAAGGCATGGTTAAATCCACCCATGCGAGCAACCCAGAAATTAATACAAATGTTGCTTCATTTGTGTCTATGCCATTAAGGTGGCTCTAAACTAGAATTTAGAAGGAGTAGTAGCATCAGTTAATAAATTCCTTTGGCCTTGCACTGGAAATACAGGCATTTTAAACCTCACACGTTTTACCTTTGCAGCTCGTGTGCCCAAGGGCTGAACGACTTCACCAGCTGCAGGAGCCACAGAACCCCCTAACAGCAGGCACAGAAAACAGGGCTTTATTGCATATAGGTACCTACAACTTCAGGATGTTAGACAGCCAGGAAACCAGCAAGCACTGGGAGTTCCACAAGGTCTAAGCTTAAGCTCCTCTTAAAAATGTATTCAAGTTCTACTATGGAGATTTAATGGTGCAAATGCAACAGCTTAAAACCTAACATGACGTTGTTCAGCACAGAAAAAGCCCCAAGCAGAAAATGAAGTAACATCTATTCCATCACCTTGGACCTGAATGAAACTGTTTGGTAATAAATCAGTTAAACCCAGGCACTTCTGGCCTTTAGGAGTTGTGGGAGATAACTTTTTTTTTTCTAACTAGCTGTTGCTAGTTGGCCTGTGGTGAATAACCCATGAGTGTGGGTTAGAAACTAACTATAAAACACCGCAAATGAAATCTACGTCTTACATTATGGAGCAGAGAGATGAAGCTTCAGTTCAGAGGTAGGTACAAGTTAAGTCTTTAAAGAGTCCTAGGAGCTATGGCATGATTGGGGTTTGGTTGGTTTGGTTTTTAGCTGGCTGTGAGATAAAGCCCTTTTTCAAGCTTCAAAACCCACAGGCTAAAATAGTTTTAGTGTTATGTGCTGCTCTAGAAAAAGAAATGGCCAATCCTTGGGCAAAGGGGAGAGGAGAATATCTATCCCCCACCTTCATCAGCCAAGTGATCCCAGTCAGTCTTCCTCAGCTAGGAAGCAAAAAATCCTTACGTTTTCTCATGTAGTTAGTTTTGGAGTAGGACACTAAATATTCATGATGTTGACACTGTAATAAGAGCACTTATATCAGTACTTTATTGTTTAGGTTAATGAGAGTTCTCGGAAATGTACATGTCTCTGCCAGGGAACATCTTGTGTTAGTCCTTCTGCACTCGTCCAGCTCTAGGTGTAATGTGAGAGAACATTAGTGGCCCGTGTCGAGTCATCTGCTAAAGATTAAATGGGAATGCTTACTCTTTTATTTCAATTATCAAACAGAGTAACTTGTAACTGCTGAGGAAAACTTCTCGCTTACAGAAACCCTTCTTACAGTAAAAGCCATTTCACTAAGTGCTCCTTCCGAGTATTACTGTATTACTATGGCAAATAAGTCAAATCCTTGTTTCAAGCAGAAGTCTCCAAATTTGCTTTGGGACCAAGAATCACTTTGTACTAAGGAAGCTTTCTGCTTCTAGAAGTTATCTGAATTTCAGGGTAAGAATATTTTGTCACATTTGGCGCTAAAAGGTAAAGCCACTCTGGTATTCCAGTTGAGTAGAGATCAGTTGTAACAGCAGACCAATTATTTGTTGCGTTTTGAGAAGGCAAAGTGTTGTAGTATCAGCATCCTTTACCAAGCCATACAAGCGCAGCTTACTCGTGTACGACAGAAATGGGACCGCTAGTAACTTTCGCTGTCAGTGAGTGTTCTGTTAGACTACTGTCTGCAATTCTGGCTGTGAAAGTTTCTACCGTCTCATTTATGGTACTCCATCACCTCCACCATCCCCACTTTCAATCAACTCGTGTTTCTTTTTTTGCCTTATTGCCAAGCATCGTGCGATGCCCAACGCGCCTCCTTTTAAAAACCGTACGAAGTTGTCTCCCACCAGGGGACCCAGAGCAAAGAGGTTAGCTTCTTTAGTGCACTCGTAAGTGTAGGGATCGATCTCTATAGGGTTCCCCTTGCAGGTGATGGGCTGGTTAGAGTGCTGGCCTATGCTATGTCCTTGGTCCTTTAGAAAGAACAGATTTGGGTGCGACCCTATCAGAACTAAGGCTACAGAAAACTTCAATATTTTCTTCAGTCCAGAGGCACTCTGAAGAACACATTTCATTTCGGGCTTGAAGGAAAGTACGTTGTGTTCAGGGAAACTGGTGTAAGCAGAATGGAGATTGGAGTCCACGCTATGGGACTGAGTACACATCATGTGATAGACCTTATGGTATTCGGGGTAGAGCTTTTTAGGTAACTGCTGGAAAATGAGACTTGTGTCGGTAACTCTCCTACGGAACACGTGGATTACGGGGATGTTGTTGTTGTAGGCACACAGTACTGCATCAGCTGCTGTAAGTCCAGCACCCACGATTAACACGGGGTCTGCCTTCCCACGTAGCTTTCCTTTGCTGATAGCAGCTCCAAAGTCGGACATGGAATGAAGCACGAAAGGGAAGTCTTCTCCTTCAACTTGTAGCCGGCCAGGAGAATCAAAGGTCCCCGTGGCAAGAGCCACATTCTCAGCAAAGAGGCAGAAGGGCACATGAGAACCATCTGTTGCTCGCTGATAACCTCTGACTTCCCAGTTTCTCTTAATCAGTGATTTCTGTCCATCTTCCATTTCCAAATGCTGTGTTGAAATGTTTTCATTTAGTTGACTTCTATCTTCATCATCCTTTCCTCGGTAAAGCCGGGATACTGATGTGATGTAAACGTTGTCTCTGAAATTCTTTTGGAGGCCCATGACTTTAACATAGTGTTTATAATAGCAAGCTATTTCTTCTGGCGTTACTCGATCACTCTTTATGTTTCTGAAACAAAATTGAATGGTTCCAGTTAATATTTAGACCTTACTGGTAGTTTGAATATCATATGTGACATACCACATGATGGTCATGTTTAGGAGGACTGAGTCTGCCCAGTGTCCCCAACACCAAGTTTAAACACATGCAGCTGGTCACATTTGTTCTCTTGATTCCTGACATACAGGACAAGCTAACTTTTTTAATAGTTAGAAATCCTTTTAATGTAAAGTGCTACTGTCACTGCTGAATTAAGCGTAACAAAACCCTGCAGTATCAGGGTGTGGAAGTGTTTTACAAAGCCAGTTTGGCATCCCGGCTGTCCACAAGGCAGTCCTGGCTAAGCTTGTAGTAAACGCAGTAATTGTTAAATACTACTTTTGAAACTCAGGTTCAATGTATTGAGTCGAGGATTCCTCATCATACTTTGAAAAGATCTCTCCCTCAGGTACAGGTAAGTTGAGTAAGTATCAAATGAAGTGGTTCTGTAGCACAGGAATGACCAAAGCAAGCACGACAGAGAACCTTCATGCAACTGTGTATACAGGATGATGACATCCAAATGTCCAATCCAAACCATGTTTGTACTGCAACACTGCCATTCCACTTGGGTTTTTCTCCTGTTTATTGCATGCTGCTTTATAAAAAGATAAGCTGAAAATGTGGTTGTTTTGAACGGGTGCATGAAGTTTGCTGCTTCTTTAGAAGGAAGCTCTAGGAGGGAGGCAAAGAAACAGGAGTGAACATCAGGACTGCTGCTGGATTATGCCTAAAGCATATTTACAAGAAGCCAGGCTACTCTGTCTCAGAGATTAAGAAGCCAATAGCATATGTACTTTGAAATGTTCAGGTTACTACTCTGGAAACCCGCTGAGATATTTATTGAAGAGGATAATGCACCAGTGTGACACTTGAGATACTTTTACGTGACTACAAGTTTTCATTACCATCAATACTTTTAAATGTGTTTAATTGTAGTATAATAGGTCAGCATTTCTGTTTTTAGTATTGTTGAAAACTATAATATGAACAAATTAGCTTCAGATAATAAGCAGCTTAGGGGATTTCAGTTAATAAGGAGGCAAGATTACTGTGGTTATCTAAGAAAGCGATTAAAGAACAAAGGTACAGATTCTCTACTCTGAGTGCTGTCCTGAAATGAGTAACAGTCTGCCCTTAAAGATACATGCCCGAGTAACTCTACTTCTTCTTGTGCCCTATCTGGTACAAGAGCAACTTTCATTTTGCTAGAATGAAGTCAGGAAAATAAACATTTTAGGAGAAGCTCATGTAGAGTGTTCCTTGGTTCATCTGCCGACGGAGATGTTTGTGAACTAATTGCATAACTGAAGTAAAAACAGTGAGCTTGTACAAGCTGATAATTTCTCTTTACAAGATGATAATTTCTCTTCTTTAGTTTTTTTTCGAAGAAATTTACTATTGGGAAATACTGAATTATGCTCTTAAAATTCAAATTCACAGATAGCAACATTTCAGATGCTGCAGCTCTCCCTGTAAAAGCAAATACTGAAATACACAAGTTCCTAAATGAGGAGAAAGCTAAAGTTGTATCTGCATCGAAAGAGGATCTTCCCCAGCTTGCAGATTCCTCCCTCAGTCTCCTCTCAACGCTTACAGCAGCCGTGCTGCTTTGTGAGATGCTGCTGGAACACCCCCCTGCTCTAGTAGGTGTGCTTTCAATGCCCTCAAAGCAATTACTCTGGCCAGCCATTGTCCATTTTTTTCCCTTCAGAGTACAGACAGCAGAGTAATTTCCAGTGCCATCAGAAAATGTACCAAACAAAACACTAAGCCCTGCCCTGAACAGTGAGTTTTGAATGTTTTCCAGTTCTTCTAATACTGTTATCTGGATTCTTACAGCAGCTATGTTTCCCAGACCCATCATGCAGTATCTTTACCTGCGTTTGCTAGCTGCCCACTCCTTAAAGGTGAGTCCAGGCAATTCCATCCAGTCCCCAAAGCTGATTGTTAGCATAGAGCCTTCCATGGACTGTGGAGAAATAAACAAGATGCGTGCCCAGGTACATTTCAAGGGGATACAGTTATGTAAAACACAGCAAAGTTCTTCTCATGGTACTTGTTAGAGCAATAAGGTACCAGAACATAACATAATACAGGACATTCCATGGAGGTGTGATGAACTATTTTCTGATACTATTTTAGTGATCTAATAAAGCTGAAGGTGAAGAGAGAACAAGTGAAAGGGAAGCTAAAAGCAAGTTATTTAAAATACAAAATAAGAAGAAAATGTGAAATCAACAGCATACGAACCCATTCAGATTTAATATTTTGTAGTACAGTACTGGGAAACAAAGCAGGTGAGAGGAAAAAGTCATAATGAATTAAAACTGACAAAACTTAAACTAATAAAAACCCCAGCAATCACACTCACAAATGCCCAAGTGGACAACTTTTTCCTTCCTCTCATCTCCTCAACATATTTGGGCTTTGGTAATTGAGCGGTTGAAACTGCAATTGCCATTACTCTCTGGAACAAGCTTAGGCAGTAAGAAAAACCTCAAACCACATAATTATCAAGTAGGAGTGCTATGAAATTTGTACTCACATGCCATGCCCCGCCGGGTGGGCCTTTACCGAGCACTATATGGGGAATATAATGATGTTGTTCCAGCTTCCAGTGCAAAACTGGCGGGTAGTCATACCCAAAGTCAGCATCAGGATGAAGCAACGTATCAAAGAGCACTGCAACTGGGTTTGAAGAGCGTCCTTCGAGGCCTTCAGACAGGTACTCTAGATCCTGAAGTGTGAAAAAAGATGGTATGGGCATGCAGCTTTTACAGCTCACCCTGCTGTTCGGGGGTGAATTTCAACAGAAAGCACAGTTAGCTCAAGCTGCATTTGGAGATAACTATTTAACGCCGAGATTCAGTCAAAAGCCTTGTCAGAAACAAGGTCCATGATTCAGCTCTGTAACTCTGAAGAACACATTTGCACTCATTTAAAAATGACCTGTTAGTAACACAGCAGAGGGGGCAGGTCTGTATCTGAAATACCTTGTAGAACAAGTAATAGAGGGACAGATACTCAGAGATCAGAGCAACTTAGTAGCATTTTTATTGGCAGCTAGTGGACTGCTTGTAACAAGGAATTGCTAGTGTTTCCAGAAGCACCCTTTTGTTACAGCAAAAGTGGAATCTGGAAACATTAAGCGATAAAGACCAAGTAGAAAAAGCTCCTTTGACAGCTGTGAGGCAGTTTGACAGTAACATTATTATATTTTGAAATAATGGAGGTGTTAGAAGCATTCCTTTTAAAAAGCAATTAAACCTAAGCTTACATGACAAAACAGTTCACGTTGAGAACGATTGCTAGAACTTTGTAAAATGTTCACATTTCAGCGAGTTGCTGATGGAATGGCAAATATTTGAAGACAGAGCAGAGATTTGAAGAAAGAACTAGCCCCAAGGCCAATTTCTGCTGACAAGACGGGACAGTTTAGCTTCCTAATCTGGGAGAATATCAGGGTCAGGGGAGGATAAGTACACGAAACATCTGTAGCTGAAAGTTTAGGCAACTTGCTCTCCTGACAAAAAAACCCCAACGAATAATCACCCTTGAGACTTAATGTCAACATCACACACAAAGAGCAAGGCACTAAACCAAACCAAACAAAAAAAAACCCACAACCCAAGCCCCAAATCCAAACAATCTCTATTCCCTCCCCACAAACACACATGCATGTTGGTATTTCAACCAAATTAGTCACACAGGCGATCCTGTTAGAGAGCTGCACGTAATCCATCACAAGTATAGTGAGGTGAGTAGAAAACAACAGTAAGGTGGTAAACAAACAGACAAGCAGGGAGAAAAATAAGGGAGAAGATTTAACTAATCAAATCAGACAGAAAAAAATGAAAATATACGAGGATAACACAGCACAAGAGCAATTGTGAGTGAACACAAACAGTGAAGGATTCATGCTATTTGGAAAAGAAAAATGGGGTGTGTTTATAGGGGATGTATGTCCCTGCTGAAACTAAAAATGAAGTCTTAATGAGAATTGTACTATTTGGGAAGCTTTTAACTCGAAGTATGTGTATTTGAAGTATGTTAACAGCATGTGTTCTTTGATGATAGTGCCCAAATATCCTAGGACATGAAAGCTGGAATTCCTGCAGCAGCTCCCCACTGATCAAGTGGTGCTTTAGTAAGAACATGACAAAGGGTAGATTGTAAAACCAAAAAACACCACGGAGAAAAAGCCCTCAGGAACTGCAAAACTCACACCACGCCCCAGGACTGGATCTAATATTCATGAGCTGATTCTTTTAAATTAACAGAATATCAGCATAACTTAGGAATGCATTAGAACTACGATTAGGTAAGTAGGCTGGATGTTCACAGTGCCACCTGCAGAATTTTGGGGATAAGTTATTAAGATACACTGCTCTGAAGTGCCTGAAATGTAATTTGGTACAAGCTGCTGAGGAAGGTACGTACTGCTCTTTATTTGACAGGTAGGAAAAAGGCCAGGATCTAAAGGGAGTTGACTGAGGCCACCCAGTTACTGAGCTTTGCTGTGGTCTAATTCTTTGTGGGGTGAGAATATTAAGCCTTTTCTTGTCTATGGCACTACTTACGTAAGTTGCAAAAGCATTTTAAACAGGATGATTAAAGAAAGCCTATTGTTTCATAATCCAGCTTGCAGTAGGAAAAGAGCCAGACAAGACGGCAACCAAAGCTTACTTGGTCAACAATGGAAAGATGTCGAGCTTCTTCTAGTTTCGTATGTAGAATGGGGTTTGGGTGGATAGCTTCAGGAGATAAATATGGCCTGTATCCAGAGAGCAGGTAAGAAAGACAAATTCCTGAAGGTCCGTTTCCTATTAAAGAAAGAAGTTACTGCTTTAGTAAAATGGCAATAATCTGAAGTTTCTAAGTCACTAAATAAGCAGCAACAGAAATCACACTAAAGTAGGATAATGAGATACTGTCCTGATTCAAAGCAACTTATGATCTTCCCAGTAAAATAAAGCCTCCAGCAGGAACTTCCTCCAAGTAGACTGAGCAAAGTCTTTTTCAGAGATCAAGGAATGACTCTCTATACCATGAAACAAAATACATCTAAAGGAGTTACATAATTTAGTATGCAAACCTCACTAATTTTTGTATGAAAATGGTGTGATGGGTACGATCTGGTCTGCCTGTCAATCACAGTGGTATCTGACTATTATTGCCATCTTACAACTTCACATTCCTGTTTACACTGGGTACTGCAATACAGGACAGAAAGACAGGCTCGAGTACACACTCTTCAGGTCTGCCCACAGAATAAATGGAAGAAAGAGTCGAGGAGAAAGCTGAAGACTGCAAGGCAGGTGAGAAGTTACAGACACAGCACAACAGCAACATCAAAGCTGAGTGTAGACAGGTAAAGTACAAGCAACTCATGGAAGACCACATTCATTGTTCAGCAACAATGTCTTTTTTTTGGTAGCATTTTCTAATTCATACATGCACATGATTGCAATTTTAGTAGACCAACTTATTTTCAAGGTGTTATTTGTGGTATGAAATGTATGGGACCAAAACATGACCATTGGTTGGTAATGCTGGTAATGTTTATTTTGTTTCTCTTTATTTGACGAGTATTAAAGTAGGGGACCACATTTAAAACATGCAAATGCAGCAGTAATGTTCATGTTGCAAAGTTAGATATCAAAAGCTTGGGAAAGCTAAAGTCAGCAAGGTTGTGATGGGATAAAGAACTTGAACAGGTGACTACTGTTATTTCTGCTGTTATGTCTATAGCTCTTCTTCTCGTGGGTGAAAAGCACAGTGTCCTAATGAGGCACTATTTAGTATTTTGTCTTTGTTTTCCATCCAGAGTGGCACACGTGGCATTTACCACACACCATTCAAATTCTAGGCTAAAGTTACTAATTTGTTGGTGGTTTTATATAGCCCTCGTTGTTAGGATGTTAGCTCTTACTTCTGACCATTCCAACTCCTGAACTCAAGAGCTCACCCGTCATTCCCTCTTCCTCATGGCCTTTGCACACACTATTTCCCTTACCTGTGAACAATCACACCACTCCTATGCCTGTCTCTTGGCACCTTCCTGATGTCCCAGTCTGAAATCCCCCAGGAGTTTTCTGAGACCCTGTTCCTTCCCAGTCTCTTCATAAATCAGATCTTTTTTCCTCTTCTGCTAGGTTACAACATTTCATTACAATTCTGTGCACACAGACTGGTCACAGCCATGGGCTACAAAGAAAATCACGTAGGTTCACTACAGGTGAGTTCTTCAAAGGCTGAGGCTGCCGAGTTACAAGAAATTGTCAGCTTTCCCTGAAGGTCTAGAAGCCAAATAAGTGTGTGAGACTGCACAATGGCTCCTACCAAACAATCTGGGTTTTGTACCCAAATATGGAGGCAAAAATAAAGGCACTAGAGTGCCTGTGTACTGTAAGGACCATAAAGGACTATAAAAAAGTCTAGAAAAGACATAGATTCCATCGCTGGGATCTTTAAGACACCTAAATCAAAAGTCTGCAATGAAAGGTTTAAATATTGGTGATCCTAACTATTTTATTTCCCAAACCACTTGGATTCCTGTTTTGCCATTTGCAAAAAAGACCATCAAGAGTCTTTCAGACAGTGGAAATGCTCTTCCTTACTCACAACGTTCCACCCTCCCACAAACAGATCAGCAGGAGACAGCTGGGTACACTTCAGTCCAGGAATTTAAACCTTAAACCAGATGTGAGCCTCTCCCATCACCCACGTGGCACACGAGATGGATGTGTGGAAGAACTTTAGCCATACATTGAAACCATCCATAGCAAAGTCATATGAAGCTGTGAAAACTCTCTAAACACTCTAATCATGCCTAGAGTTCTCACAAGCATTCCAGTGATGGAGTAAATTCTTTTTTGTTTCTTTTTACAAGTGCATAGCTAGGTTGTGGGGGGTTTTCCCACATGGGTGTAGGGGGGTTGGACATGAAGATCTCCAAGGTCCCTTCCAACCCCTAACACCCTGTGATGCCTGTGAAAGGAAGCTAGTCCACAATGGAAAGAGGAAAATGTGTGCCATATCCAAGGATGCTGTGTTGACAATTATTCCTACTGGATAAGATTAAAAGTAACCAAAGGGGTAACAAAAGTTTCCAAAACAAAGGCTGGCAATAGCCAAGGAAATTCTGTTGAGGTGAACTGCTGAGTTCCCCAGCCTCTCCTGCAACCATCCAGAGAGACCATCCAAACCCGCTCCCTGCTCTTGGAGACAACTAAATCCAAGGTAAAGAAACTCCCTTGTGGATACGCTCACAAGACACAGAAGATGAAGGTTCAGCTGCAAGGGCTGCAATTAGACCTGCTCCAATTTTCTCAGAGAATCCTTGGGGGGAAAATGTACTAAATCTCTTTATATACACACAACGTGTCCAGTAACGGCTCTGCAGCTGACAGATATCACTGTTACACAAACAGTCAATATACCCCAAACCCCCATGGCCCTGCTCATTTAAGGAGCAGTTAATATTTTGTTCCAATAGCAGCTGATCAACGGTAATCTCCAGTACAATCAGCTTTATACTACATCTCAAAATTGAAAGCAAAAAAATCAGCTTGAAACATCACAACAGCCTTGTTAGGTGGATGACAATTTAAAACGCTGTGTTTATACAGTAATGATCAAAACTAGTGCAGAAGATGAAAGTGTTTAGCACAAAATGACCTCTAGACTGAGCTCCAGTATGAAATTCTTCAATCCCAACTCACTCCAATGGAATATATCTGTTTTTCCCCCCAATTTCTGGAAGACAGGTAGAAGTTACTTGGTATTACCACAGGAGCTCAGTATTTTATGCAGAACTGCAGTACAATAAGCAGCACAAGCTTGCAATCAGATCTTAAATTGGGCATCATACAGGGTAAAAAAGGGATGAAGTTAAAGAAAGAAGAATATAAATTGCTGCTCCCTCATTAAGTGAATGGCTGACACGTGTGCCACCTTTTTCTTTCTGATTCAAAACTAGTGCCATGAGAAGATGGTGGCACTAGGAATCTAAAAGTATGCTTAACTCCAGCTATATAGGAATCTTCTACTACATCAGTATATCATTTTAGATCCCTTTTAAGGCACTTCAGACAGCGACCAAATCAGTGGTAACAGGCTACCAATGGAGAAGTTCAGCTCGTGAAGCATCCCCAGCGTATCTGTGACAAATCATTTGGGCAGCGTATCTGTTTTT
The DNA here is from genome assembly GCA_027560015.1 of Chloroceryle amazona. NCBI lineage: Eukaryota > Metazoa > Chordata > Aves > Coraciiformes > Cerylidae > Chloroceryle > Chloroceryle amazona. Next base: position 36,241 of record JANHFX010008061.1, read on the forward strand.
CAAGGAGAAATAATCAAGGCAGCTGTTTGGTGTCAGCACACAGAAAGGTGCTGTAGACAAAATAAGTCTCGAGCGCAGGTATTTACATAAAGCAGATCTGCAAAACTAAACAGTGCAAACTGAGTCACTAACCATATGGCAAACCTATACAAAGGCTGAAAAAATGCCAAGGAGCTGGTGCTCTTCAGCTATGATGCAGAACTCGGCAAATGATTCCCGACTGTCACATCCACCTAAGTCTATTACATGAGCACTATTTTAAGTTACCGTGAAGAGAGCTTTGAGAACAGGCATTGTACAAACACCAGTCGTTCCAAGCTGGGGAGATTGGCTGTGAGCACGTTATGTTGAAATGTCACTCTCTGGAATCTCTGCTTGTTTGCAGGTACAGTTAAAGCTGCCGATTTGCTGTAGTCCCAACAGCTTTGGACTAGATTAATGAAAACCTCCTTTAGTCCAGGTCTTTTCTTTATCCCCTCATCAAGTCATGGCAGTAAGGAGCTGGTGACCAGCTGTTGCTGAAAAACCTTGGCCCGGTACAAGTCGTCCTGGCACTCTCAATTAAGCTGTGTACCTAAGGAGCCTGCTCGCTCTGGTAACCTGTTATTCAGTAAGATTTTACAAGTACAAGCACTTAACTATTTAATTAAGAGTACAGTTTATTGTTTTTAACAGGTTGAACTGACTTGGATTCATTTTGGCAAAGATGGGGCAATATTCAGATGTTAGATATGGACACAACAAAGAAAAAGGCAAATAATGGAAGAGATTAGCATCTAGTCAACACACAGCACACATTTTACATTATGCTTTTCACTGTCCCATCTGACCCCAGAAACTTCTCCTGATGCAACAACCTCCATGCAACCTGAAGCAGACATATCACATTAGTCAAACCCTATGTGATCAACAGTAGAACCAAAGTGATTCTTCCCTTCAGATTCACGTATCTGCTGCCAAATAATGCAGCTCCTTCTGTCCAAGCACGTTTTGAATTCAAATCTACTCAAACAGCGAGTCCCTTAATACTATTTTGTTGTACTGTCATTAATCATAACAACTGTATTACTGCAATAAACATCTTCAATGTAAGTATGATAAATGACTTCATGCAGCAAATCTATGAAGTGACGGTGGCAGTGACAGAGAATCTTAAAAACATTTAAAAACTCACCTATTATTACTACAGGCAGAGTAAGGAGGGAGTCCCCAGGCATCACTGTTTCTTCAATTAAAGGCATTCTTTTAATCTTCCTCACAAGGCTGTCACCAAAATACTGGACAAAGGAATTCAAAAGCTGTCCTTCAGTTTCAGGGCCGCTGTAACTTCTAGTGAAGAAGGGCAGATGGGAGAAAACTAAAATGGAGCAGTTGAACTGTTGTCAGAACCACCTCTTCAAAAATAGTTGCTTTTGATGCCAGAGAATTGACAAAACCAAGACCAAAACAGATACGCTTCATCCAATCTACACAATTTTTTTCTTTTCAGCACAACTTTTCTAACAGATTTTTTAAGTCCACTTTCTCCTGCAATGTCTACAGAAGGAAAACAAAAAGGCACAGATGGCTCTGCAGAGATGCAGATTTCTAATTTCAGTTTATACAAAGCCACAGTATAGCCAACAAGCATTACTGTGATCCCCCACAGAGCCGAACTCATTCCTCATTATCCTTATCAAAGGAGGAGAGATACACACCACCTAGCCAATTAGCAACATTAAGGCCAGCCAAAGGCTGAAGATGCAGCTAAGGTGCAGCAGCAGTCGGTCGCATCCCTTCCTACCTGCTGAGCTGCAGAGGACTTCTCAACACATTTCTGTTCAGGAGGAAGTACGGCTGCTTCAGGTTGGCCGTGGTGTGAAGACAGAGAAAAGAGTGATCCCTGTAAGCCCATCTTACCACTCGTAAAAGAAAGCTCTTTATAAACAACAACTGCCCTGCAGTGGCTTCAGCTGGGTGCAGCGGGCTGCTCTCACCTCTAAGCATCTTCCTAGATTTCTCAGTTCTGTCTCTGCAACAGCTACTCGGCTTCTGCTCGCAATTCTTCCCCATCTAAATACACCTCTAGACCACAAAACCTTGGTTTATGTTGTTTGCTGTTTAATTATTTAGGAGCCATTCCTGAAGCCTTCCAGGTCACTGAAGAAGCAAGCACTATCAGTTTAGCTAGAAAGGCAGAGGCAAATTAAAACCAGGCTGGTATTGGCAGTTATTTTATTAAGTCTTCAAAATAAAGACTTAATTTGTTAATTAAAAATACCCTGGTCAACTGAGCTAAGCATTTTTCTCTCTACAAATAGTTTTAATTATTACCTTACTAAATAAAAGTCTTATCTATCTCCTTAGAAGCTGCAAAACTTAAAGCTGGTCTAGTATTTCAGGAATTATTCTCTACACAGGATCAAAACCATAAGACACTGATCCAATTCCCCGGCCTTCAAGCAGCCACGTGTGCTACGCAATGCATCGACTCGCCCAGCACTGCCGGTTCTGCGACGTATTTCAAAAGCCTTTCCTCCAGGGGAACTCTGAGGCAAACTAGAGGCAGAGCTGTGCAGTAACAACAGCACTAGCACCCACTGCAACGCACGCCACGGGTGGTTATTTGCTCACTAAAAAGTGTGGGGAGTGATTCTAAGGTTGGATTTATTTCAGAAAGCAAATTTTCATATCTGTATTCCCTGCACTACAGCAAAAAAAAAGTTTGCCAATTGCATTCCCAGTGTTTGATTACAGCTGCACATGAGCTGTTTGTGATCTTGGAGACACCTAACTTACAAACAGCATGAGTTAGGTGAAGGCAAGTAGGATATCTCATGTTCGTACTGCATTTTTCACCTCTGCTTTTAGACAGGTGGAGGCAGACTATATAATTTTCCACCCTTTGCTCAAAGTTAACTAAGGCAATACTACCCCTGTGCCTTGCAGAGGATGGGCTTACGGGGAGCAGGCAAGTTTTAGTGTGGTTTGAATACACCTGCTGTGCTAGATGGAAGGTAAAAACCAAACAAAACATTTCAAAACCTCGGTGCTAGAGGCAACAAAGGAATCTTGCACAATAAAAATGTTGCTTCTGTGAAGCTTTGAGAGTGTATCACAAACTACCCAACTGGTTTCACACAGAATCTGATTTTGCATGGAAATATGTGCACACACCACACAGTTTCCCAGCTACTGTGCATATGAAGCAGATGAGGGGCTGTTCTCAGGAGCATCACCTTCCTTTGCAAGAACATCACACTAAAACTCAGTAAGATTTTAAGGGCCACCATCTCCCCAACCTCTAAACAACACTGGAAGTCACCAAGTCCCAGAATTTTTTTCCTGGATAAAAACTCATGGTAGACAGCTTTGCAGTGGTGGGAATTTGGTAAAAATATCTATGGCTCTAGTCCTGCAGAGATGCAGGTGGGCACAAAGATGAGTCAGTTCCAAAGGTAGTGCTCAGTTTACCTGGTGCTGGTCACACCACATCACCTCGAGAGCTCCATTCTGTCAAACACCTAGGTTCTGAATGGGGTTTGGTGGGGTTTTTGTTCTTTTTATTTCTTTTCAGTTAATTGCTTTTATTTTTAATAGATGAAAAAAAACCATTAAGAGAATAAAACACCACCTACACATACAGGGTTCTTTTCTCTCTTTGAAAAAAGAAAATAATAATTCTTTCATAACACTCTCAATTTGCTGGAAGGTATTAAAATAAGAGATGCTTTTTCAGGTAGCAGTTTTGAGAAATCCAAGAATTCCCTACATGCTTTTAGCCAAAAGAAAAAAAAAAAAATTAAAAATAAATTAAGAAAAAAATTAACTGACGGTAGTGGGCGGTTAACAGAAAACTCGTTATATAAAGGGAATTTAAATTTGGACTCAATTTGACACTTT
>JANHFX010008062.1:0-20978 GCA_027560015.1 Chloroceryle amazona
GCGGTGCCGGCCGAGGCCCCGGGACCCGCCGCAGAAGCCTCCGGGACGAGGCTCCGACAGCTCCCTTAACGGCTGCTGCTCGAGCGCCCCATCCGTACCTGCCGCGCGCACCTGCGCATCCGCCCCGTAGGCCAGCGGCCACGCGCCCCGCAGAGACTGGTCGGAAACGTCCCTCCGCAAAGCGCGCGGGCGGGCGAAGCATTAGCAGCGCTGCCTGGAAAAGATTGCGGCAAGCGCAGCCTGCGTCCTGCCCTCCATTCCTTAACCGGCGAGTCCCGTCAGTGCAGGCTGAGGATGCTTTTTAGATTTACTTATTTGCAGTGCCAGGACCCACCTGTGCTCTACAGTGCCCTAAAATAGGGGAAGCAGCTGGCAGTGAATTTCCACTCACCGTTTGAAGGGCAACACCCTACTGAAATTCCAGGACCTGATCTAAAGCAATAAGGTTTTGTACACCCCGGTGCTTGTATTGCTATCAGAGATCAGAAAAACAATCACCTGACTCGCTGATTGATTAGTTCTATACTCCGTGAAGAGTCTGCATTCACACCCCAGGTGCTCCATGAATTAACTTTCCCAACTTTCCAAGGGATGCCGCTCCATTTTCCCCACCCCGTTGAACACCCCCTATACGTTCCCTGTGAGAACCACAAAGCCAAACAACCCTGGACCCAAGATGCAATATGCTCCCTGCAACTGTGCCGTCACAAATTTACCCCCCAGTTCCTGAGTCTTGCTGGCCATTGCTTTCCAGTCAAGCCTTCTGCAGCACAAAAAGAGGAATTTCTTTTCACACCCAGTATATGGGAGTGATTTTGCTGCTTCCTTCCCCTCTGTGAAAAGTCGGTGGGCAGGGATTCGTCTAAACTAGAGGAGGAGTGGCTGTTGGTGCCCATTTTGTGATCTAAGGTGAAAGTTACCCCTGGCAGCTGTAATGATAATGGTTAGGAAAGATTTTGTTGCAGCCCCTCTGAGTCTGCTGTTACCTTCACAATGACAGGTGTGGATGATCAATATCTATTTAATCCTTCAGATCCCCTCGTTTTTCTTCTGGGAGGTTCAGAACAGTATATCAAACCTATTCCATAAATGAAACACTGAATCCTCCGTGAGACTTAGGAAGTTGACCCTTGCTCCGTAGACTCTGTGTGCCCCTGCTCTCCCATTTCTTTCTAATTTGTTGTAGGACTTGTATTGGCAACCTATTACAGAAGCATCAATCAAATCAACTCCTAAAATGGCTTGTTAGACTGCTGTGTTGATTCATGCATTTTTAAGAGATTTGGAGGGAGAAAGTTTAGAAGCAAGCAGTGCTGTTGAAATTGGCCAGGGCCAGTTTTACTAAGTTTGGAGTAAGTAGATGCAAAGTAGCAGATACACCTGAATATGCATAGTAAACTTTTTGGAACTATGCAGCAAATGCCACAAGTTTGTGGTGGATTTTTGTTTGTTTGTTTTTGTTGTTGTTGTTGTTGTTTTAAAAAGTCTGTGTTTAGATATGACATCTTTAATCACACAAAATCCCCCTGCTTGGTGCTGAAGGAAGGTCAGGTCTACAAGGTGATTCAAAATAGGGGGTAGATTGTAAAAGAGGTCAATTTGTGGGCTGTTGTGTGTAGCTATTTCATATCTACAGAGTAGCACCAAATAGCTGGCCTCTGAGAGACATAATTTTGTATACAGTGTTAATCATTGTTCTTCTGTTGCAATCACTGCAGGTCCCAGCAATGTCCTATAAATGCAAAGCAGAAAAAATCCGTAAATCCTTGCCCCAAAGAGCTCTACTATGAAATAAAAGAGAACCAATTACAACAGAGCTTTACAACAGAACACCAGAACAAAACTCATCAGCGTGAGGAGCTGGCATCTCAGGACCCCAGCAGTCCGTTGTTGGCAATTTTTTTGTAGGCATTGTATCTAAGAGCAATGAAGATAAATAGGTTGCGCTTCTTTAGAAGTTCTTAATGGAGCTTCTGCCAAATATATGGATGAAAGCACTCTAGTGCTCTTTTGAAAATGTAACAAGTGGAAAATAGACACTGGCATCATGAACATTAAAAATAGGAATCAACCTTTAGATGCTGAATGAGTAGTTTGTATAAGCTATGAAACTCCTTAAAAGACAAATCACTCTTGCTGACTTAGACTATAGAGAGAATGATTGTGAGAGAGAGGTGAGTGAAATAACAGTCTAGGAAAATAAAATTTTAGCCATCATTCTCAACAGAAATGATTGGAGAAGAACTGAATTTGTGAAACCTAGGGGGAAAAAACTGTTAGATATGAGTGAGAGTTTCATAAAAAGGGTTTTAGCTGTGTAGGAATCCGGAGATCATGGATCAGGAAAAATCTGTAAGATATGTATAGTGCCATGTTCAAAACTGATACCAACTCAAGTATGTGGTGTCATGCCAACAAATAGGTGAGGGTTTATTATGAGGGACTCAGCTGGCGCACCAGACTTCATCTGTGAACAAGTCCTCTTTGGCAGCTAATCACAAAGATCTGTTCTTCAGATTGGATCTTGCCCTGAGCATTTGTGGTTTTCTCTATCAGTTTTGAACAGTTTCAGACAGCATCGGAGTTTGAAGTGTTAACACGGAAGAAATAGAGCAAAGATTATGTTTCATAACTATAACAATGTGGTTTTTTTTATGGGTAGAATTTGAAAGAATGTATGTTAGGTCTATACTCAGATATGTCCGAAAAAATAAAACTCTGAAAAATATCACATGGAAGCTAATTATTTCTCCCATTGATCTCATTGCACTTCTCTAATCATCAGTTACACCTTTTATTTAGTTAGGCTCAATGTAAATGAATCATGCTCTAAGCCCATTCTAAAGCACAAGATGAGTACAATAAGAGAGATGTAAAGAAATGCACTAAGCCCTTCCACTGTTATCACTGTAATGACGAAGATGTATTTTTCATAAATTTAAACAAAAAGACATTTTTAATCTTCTCTTCCTGGTATTTCCTGTACTGCTTTTATGCAATCAGTACCAGCTGTATTGTTAATAAGGCTCCCAGCAATGTAGATTTCCAGCTCAAATAATTGACAGCTTTCTCCACTGAGCTCATCCTCTATTGAGGCATCATCTAAAAAACTCTTCCCACAGAAACACTTCTACTGCTTGGATACTCTTAACTCTGATTACTGTACTGTCAGATTACATTTGTGTCTCTGTCCATCCATTGTTCTGAAGTTTCTGGAACTTAAAGTGGTGATGTTACTAAAGTATTATGAAATATTTTCTTGGTCATTCTGTCATCTATTGTAAGACCATGATTTTTGCAGAGCATCCTTTTTTTTAACGTTCACGCTTGCTATATTTGTTCTCAACAGTCCTTCCTCTGTCAGTACCTAATACTGCTCTTGTATTAGAATCTTAACAAAAACTCAGGGATCTATACAGGCCCCTAAATTTTTGCTGAGATGCCCGTTGACTTTAGCCAATTTGTAGTCTCCTCTAGGGATTTTGTTCTGGTTGCCTCTCTCTTAATTCTTTCAGGAGTATGATTGCTCACTTAGGGACATACTCTGCTGACTGAGGTCTGCCCTCCACGTGAGTTTTCAATAGAAAAGGTAACATTGCAACTTCAAACTCTCTGTGAGTTGTGTCAGCACCACTGTTGCTGTGACCATACTGCCCTGATATTCCTCAAATAAAACTCCTAAGAATAAATGATGTAGCCACAGTACTTCCTCTGGTTGATCACTTGGCAAAGATTTCCCACAAGATGATCTTACATCTTTTGTCTGTACTGGTGCAACTGCCTCCCTGAACTTGTTTGTGACAGTACCTTTTCCTTTAAGACCTTTGGTATATATGTTTTATGTTTTGCATCTCTCCATCTGATCGTGTTTGTTTTCAAATCTGTGTGCAGTCTTTAGAAGTTGTGTGTCATTAAAACCAGCTAGTACCAATCACTGTTAACCACTGCCTCCATTTGCATTGAGGCATGCTGTGCTGCCTCTAGATCTATTGCCCCCATAAACATCACATCTGTGACCTCAGCTCATTCTCTTCTATGGATCTCTGTGTTTCTCTCTTAGGAAGCACATTTTTTACAGAGGGGTTTTCTTTACCTTTTGAACACAGTTTACTATGTGCTGGCAGTTTTGCTTTTAATGGCAAAATTGGTGCCCCATTACTTGCACTACTTCCCAGTTCTCTTCACTGTTGGTTCAATGTGCAGCTTGTAGTCTACTAAATCTTGCACTTCCTTCTCTCTTCTAAAGCAACATCTCCTCCAACCAAGTTAATTTAGGGGCTACTCTTTAGCATAATTATCCACCTAGTCTTTCTACCAGTTGTCATCTTTCTATCAGGTATCATCCAATCCTGACTCCAGATGATTAAAAGAGACTTTCTGATGTAAATGAACTCTGGATTGGACCTTTTAGTATTTAAGCTGATCAAGTTAGACTGTACTTCGCAGAGTAGTTGATGACATAGACTTTTCAATGTTTTTTTTTTATATATAGAGGAAAAATAAGTTTTATTTCAAGAGGTCAATTTCAAAAGACCCCCTTTGATCTTACACTCACAAAATCAAACTTTATCCTGCATCCCACCAAAAAGCAAAACAAAACAGAAAAGTCTCCTGGAGAAAATCCTTCTGTGACCTGACCTAGAAAGCTATAGCATGCATATATACCATTGCTTTTCATGTAACAGAATGCGTTTTGTTCCATGGGCTCTAACCTGTCTTGGCACAACTGAACCGGGATTTTGTTGCGAAATTTGTGCTTGTGAGACAGGTTACATTATGCAGTAGGATGAACATCTTGCCTTACAGCCTATCCAGTGTTGCTTAAAGATAGCAGGAGTACATTATGGCATTATCTAGGGACTACTGTTTTCAGTCTTACAAAGTGGGATTACTCACTTGAGTAACACAAGCAAAAATCATTCTCAAATTAATATTTTCAACAGATCTGTATGTAGACTTCACAAAAGACTGCCTATCATAACTTTTTTTTTCCCAATAAACGTCCATCATTGACTTCACCTATTTCACTACAGGATTTTCTGCTTAATTTTAAAATTTTCTGTTTAGCATTTTAACTTTTTTAGTCTACCCAAAAAGTAAACAAAGGAAGAGGTGAAGGTGTTTCACAGACACAATTGCTTCAGGCAACTGTCAAATGTAAAATTCAGTGGAAAGCTTCAGCATGTCTCTAGTTTAACTCAGTTGAGGAATGCTGCAAAAACAGGTGTTGTCTGACAAAAGCAATAATTATCTTTCACCTTGATGGATGTTAGTTTAATCTGTTTTTTACTTGGTAGCTAGGTCTCAGCTGGGTTAATGCCAGAAAGCAGATGAGATGTTTTGCGTACTTTGTGTATGACAATACCCCAGACAGATTTTACTCCCCTTTTTTATTTATTATATGGATCAGTTTTAATAGTCTCAAATAGTCTCAGTGATTTATCCACTAAATTTTAACTGTAGATTAATTTTTTCTTATGGTATCAATGTACTTTAAGTGAGCTTACAATTTAACTGTTGGCCGTTGAGTACTGGAAAGAAAGAGGCTAATGAACAGAATATTATTCTAAAATATGGATGGTTACCTATGCAATATTCACAAAGCAAAGTGTCTTAAAGTACAAGGTTAGAGGAACAAACTTAAAAAGAAAAAGCAAAACAATTCGTTGTCATTTCTTTACATATATTTAAACTAGAGGGAAAAAACCTCGAAGTTCTATCTTTAATACAAATCTTTATTATTTTCTAGTATCTACTGATTACATTACATGCTTCATTGTATTTAACCATTGCAAACTAGACTACATCCTTCTTCTACCCTTGGACTTTCTAGACCTTCCACACTTTCTAGACCTGTGGGTATGGGAATGGTCTATAAACCATGCTAATGTTGAACTTGGCACAATTTCAGGGATTCTGTTTGCATAAACAGTGTTTTAACAGTTTCTTCTATGTGTTAGGCAATAAATACGGCAAGTTAAACAAAAGGCACAGAGATCCTCCTGGTTTGGCAATGTTTTCTACAGAGTTTAATTTAATAGATGTGTGGTACACCACCTTTGATGTAAGATTCTTGGTGGTATTTCTTGCTTGCACAAATGCATGATGTTATATGTTGGATTGATTTCATGCTGGCACTCATACTAGTTGCAGCTGCCTGATGACTGATACCAAAATGTATACAAGTACATGCTAATTTCCACCAGATTGCGTTGTCCAATCAAGTGTCCTCTGTTTCTTAGAAGCTCCTGATGGATACATTTTCTGAAAACCTTTGTGGTTGAGCTACCTGATTCAGACACCTGAACAAGAAGAGGTCAACATTCAGTGATGCTGTTCTGCTTCTCTAACTTACATTCCACCTCTTACTAGCTTTCATATGACACAGAATTTCAGCATGACAGTAACCTTATGCACTGAAAATAGCAGGTTAATATCAGCAGCACTGGTTGCCTCTGAACATACACCCTACTTCTCCAAATGTGCGGAACAGCCAATGGTTTAAGTATACTCCTTGTAATACAGAGTGGTTTTGTTTCATGTGAAGGCTATGGAGCTTGTTTAGTGGGCATTAATTTTTTTTCTTCTAGCTTTCAGCTTCCTAACTCTTTCTCTTAAGGAGACTTGAGTTGAAAATTTTAAAAACTTTGTCATCCATATGCTTCTCTCCATAGTCTGCATGCACTAATATTCTCACTCTTTTCACCTTCTTAAGACAGTTGCCAGTACTCTGGTGTTATGGTATTAGTCTAAAACAATATGAAAGCACTGTCCCAAAGAACAGGACCTAGCAGGAGTGGAAGACATGACTTCCTGTGTTGAAAACAGACTATAGTCTCCAGAGCTTACAGATGCACAGGGAAAAATTTTCTCAAAGTCATATTTCTGAAAGCGCCTATTAAAAAGGACTTCTTAGCCCCATGAAAGCAAAGTACTGAAGGAACATGGAGAACTCTCTATAAAGAGTTACCAGTAAATTTGAATGCTCTAGGTTGGTGGTAAATTTCGTAATTGTGCAGTTTGCCTTAGAGAAACCCAAAGTCAGGTAATACAGATGAAAAGATCCTAAAGTGTAAAAAGTATTACAAGACCGTCCTATGTAGTAAGGCAGAAGCCTATCCACTCATCATAGAACAGGAAACCTATAACAGAGCAACCTTCAAAGTTGAGGAATTTTATTTCAGTTGGGTACCTTTGTGAAAAAAATATGAAAGTATTGTTATTTAAAAATACTATCCTGTGCGTGTTTACATTCCTTACTATTAAAATGTGCTTAATGCTTCTTATCCCATATCCTAATGCTCCTCCAGCAGGAAATGATGCCAGGATTATGTTTGCATTTCTATAGGACAACTTAGAACAAAACAAAGGTGCCTGAATTTCAGGGCAGCATATTATGTATTGAATATACCAACATAGTTTCAGAGCTGTACTTCCATTTTTTCATCTTTTCAGGTTCCCCATTTCAACATGACCCTCAAACCACAAACCTTGCACAACGTACAATGCTTGGCAGATGACTTTACACTCTACAGAAAAAGAGATGACCATGTGTGCTTAGGTATTTAGTAATAATACTTCTGTATATCTTTTAATTAAAAGTGAAGAGTAGGTCTTATAACAGGTGCCCAGGAATTTCTGTGAAAGACATTCGTTTGAAAGATTGGCTAGCATTCAGTATGGAATCTGTTTCTATTTTGTCAAAGTTTTTAAGATGGCATTATGATTTATTTAGCAGCAGCTGGAGATATCATTACTAACATGTGTGCCCCTCCCAGGGTAAGTGTTGGAAACACACAGCAGGCACCTCAGATACAATATTAATGTTTTTGGATGTTGCTACAATAGACAGAGAAAGTCTATACATGTAAAACAAGAGAAGAAAAAAACCTGCACCTGTGTAGGTAGAAAATACAACAAAGCAGAAGGACTCAAATTTGTACAATACGTAAGCATTTTTCATCCAAAGCCTCAAGAATTTCATACTATGTGGAATGCTATGTCCTTAAAGAGTATTCCTTTAAAAGGTTGAGATAAAAACAATACATAAAGCACATTAACCATACTAAAAGTTCAGTTATTTAGGACATGAGTAGAGGATTTGAAAGTCTGTGTTGAAGTATGGCATTTACCAGAAGACTGAGGCAGTTACAAACTCAAGCATGCTGAGGCATATTTGAAATGAGAATAATAACACTTTCCTCATTTAGAAAAATGCAAACAAAATGCATTGGGACTGCACTACTGAGGCATTATATTCATAGTGAACGTCCACAGGACAGACCAATTTAAAAATACATCTCAGGTGATACTGTTCAGGAAGCTTCTTAGTAGTTTGGGACTGAAAATTGCAAAAGATTGATTGAGCTCCGTGTAGTCATGGCACAGAAGCACAGCCATGCTCACTGAATTAGTGCATCTCCTCCAGGTACAGATGGCAAACTTGAAAGAGTTGCAAAACTCTCAAGAGCCTATAAAAATATTTAACTTTAGATAGTTACAAAAAGAACCATTAAAACCCTGGGAAAATGCCATCTTTTGTGCTTTCATATATAAAACCACAAAAAACTAGAACATATTGTCAGGCTGATGCTACTCTGCACACTGTTTAAAGGAAAACTCAATAAATCTTACATTCAAAATCAGCAAGATTAGAACTAGGTAAAAAAATGGAGAGAGAAAACATACCTAGTATTATTCTAAACAGCATAAGGACTGTCAAAAATAAACAATATCTAACATTTGTGAAAAATCAACAACAGTTGAATTGCAGAAAGAAATTATTTCTTTCCTTCTCCCAGTTCCTCAGTAAGGCCAAAAGAAATTGGAGAGATGAAGATTTTTGTAAGGATATAGGTTAAGAAACATCTTCCCAGTGCAGAAGCAATACCTGTAGAAGCAATGTAGCCAAACCTGATTGCTACTGTGTGTTTGGATGCATGTGCCTTGGGGAACATTGAATACTATCCTTGGTCATATCTTAACATAACTTCACTGTTGTAGAGCAGCTGCTGCTCAAGTAGACTCAAAACTTGAGGCAACTACTGCTAAACTTAGAGAAATTCCAGATATGGAATAGGTTTTCTCCTCCACCACACCTAGACTGACATGAATGTACTGTTAAGATACTGAGCAGCTCAGACTTTTTTGGGGGGAGGAAAATGACCATGAGTTTTCTTCTTTCTCTTGGACTTACTGATTAGCAGCAATCTTTCTCCTTTTCACCTCTGAATGAACTTCTTCATTGTTGGAAATGGATGAGAAGCAGATTTTTCTGCTATGCTGCTCAGAAGACCATATTCAACACACCACTGCCTTTCTGTAGTCTTTACTAAGCACGGCTAAAATGAAGAGAGAATGAAACAGCTAAAGCTTAGATTTGCAGGCTTCAAAACATAACATAGTTGTTTTTTTTTTCCCCCTATTCTACCTTCTTGTCTTATCATGGCTTCAAAACATCAATCTTTAAAATGTAGCTGGAATATAATTATTTGTAGTAGTTGTTCTTTATTACAGATCTCATTGTAGATTATAGGTAATATGCCATGTAGGCAGAAAATACAACTATAATATTTTATTTTTCATTAATATATTTTAATAGTTCCTATTTCTTCTGCTTAAACAGTATATTTTACCAGAAACAAATGTTTCATTTATACAATTACAGTATTTATCTATGTAGTTAACATCACTGACATTTTATAACCGAACAAAGCATAAAATATAAAAGGAAAAAGATCTTTCAATTAAATGCAAACCCCCATATGGAAATATTCTGTCTTTAAAAAAAAATATTCTGTCATTTTAAAGAAGGATCTGCAGCATTACAAAAGGAACACAAATGTGTGACCTTTTTCCTTCCCTTGTCTTGCAGCTGATCTACTTAAATGGGTCATTTTGACATCCCTATGAAAGATATGAAACTCTTGCACCAAGGAAATTGCCTATGATTAAGGGAAAACATGAAAGGCTGTCTAAACTTTTTTTTTTTCTAGCCCACCTAACACATGTGAATGACCATCAAGAGTTTTTACCCTTTCCTCCTAAATGACAGACAAGACTTCCTATGTTTTCTAAAAAAAATTACCATATCCATTGTTCCTTATGTGTTTGACTTGAAACACTAATATGTACACAAACACTAGAACAAAACATGTAGTCCATCTGTTCATCCTACAGGAATTTACTAACTAGTCAGAAATTATTTAGCTAGCAGTATTTATTTGAAAGAACAATATGTGTGCAGAATCAAATCACATACCTACTAAACACATTAAACATACACAGTGGAGGCAAAAATTGTTACAGCTGTACATCTGTTGTAAGAAATAATTTGGCATTTAATTATTTTTTAATTTCTGATTTGACTACAAAGTATGAGTATGAAATTAATGGAATGTGACTGTTTACTAGCAAGGCTACAAAAAAGATATGCTTAATTTTTTTCATGTTTTGCACTTATCCTCACTGTTGCTGTCAGTTCCACTAATTTTGAATTCACCCTATTGAATTCAGTCCATCATGGAACAAGTTTATATTGGTTCACTTGTTGTGAAGTGTACTGAACATGGTATGTATATGTAAGAGTTTAATTTGTCCTAAGTTTATGCCTGTGATTTAATTTCATATACCTATCACAGATCCAATTGCTTTACATTTTTAAATACCTTACAGGAAAAAACACTACAGGATTTGAAGAGATAAGAGGAGAGTAGCTCAGAATGTGCTTCTAGGAATAACTGTAGAACTATTTCCCTAATAAACTTTGGTATCAAATGTTTGCATTCTAAAACACAGCAATGACTGGGTTTGGATGATGACTTATGAGGCACATTCGCCAACATGTATCAGGAAAAGATCAATTTTTTTTTATGAAATACCAAGGAAGATGAGGCTTTGGTCAGTTTGAAAATGGATTATGTAGTTAATCCATTAAAGGATTATGAAAAAGGAGAACTATTCCTGCACCACAGGAATACAGATATTAAAGATTATTTATTCTAATATATTATTAATATATTTAGTACCTATATAGTATTTAATAATATTTAATTATTATTAGACTTTTTAATGCCTCAAGTATTTAATAAATATTTAATGCCTCAAGTAAGTCAGATGTTTAGCAGTGCTATTACAACATTGGCAAACTTCATGCTTTTTTCTCCCTTCTTTTTATATATATCCAGGTTAAACAAAATATCCCCCAAAGACCTCAGTTGAATTTTAAAATTATTTACATCCCCATTGGCTATGTTATTAATTGTACTGCCTTCTGGAATAAGTGAAGCTGGGTACTGCAGGTATAAAACCTAATGATTGCTGCTTCATCCACTTAGTTTCAAATGTCCCTGAGTTTTAGAAGTAGGACATTTTAACAAGAACCACTCATTCAACTCCATTTGAAGGCATTAGACTAATATTTTGAAAACCTCTAATTCAAAGACCTGTTATCTTTGCTTGACCTTATTTCCTGTCATTGGCAAGAAGTGAGTTGCTTCTATTCACTCTAATAGCCATATAGTATAACCCTTGCTGTGAACAACTGCTATTTATGCATCCCTTTGTAGAATGCTCCAATCTTGGGAAGTCATATGTCTGCCTCAGAAGGGTCATTTACAAACAGCCTCTTGTTTGACCTAAGGGATACATCACATTGCCTTGCCCTGTACTTTTTACCTTGTATACTGTACTTCCTTCCTGTCATGTTTAACACAGCACAGGTGGTTCTGTGGTTCAAAACCAGGTGTCTAAGTCTGAAGTCATCTGCAGAAATGTTTACCTTCTTATAATTTTTAGCTGGATTTCAGAAATTATAAAAAAGTAGTTATTTTTCTTTGAGGAGCCATTTCTCATGGCTTCTTTCCATTTTGTAAATAAAAGATTTTGATGCCTTACCAGACATGTTTGTTATCTGACCAAATATGAGTCAAAATCACCTACTTAATCCCTTTACCAGAAAGTTATTGATTAATATATATAGAAATGAACAAGTACTAGGAGTCTGTATCTGAAGAATTATAAACCTTTGAAAATTTTTTGAAGCTTCTCTACTTTTCAGTTCTATTTTTTTTCAATCATATACAAATAGCTTTGTCTAGGTAGGTATATCTGCTTGAAGTTGTCCGTAATAGAAAAAGAAAATTCCCCTTTTCCTTTCTCAATTCTATTGTGCTTCAAAAAGGTCTAGATCTCAAAAAAAACATAAAATCATAAAATGATGCAGAAATGAAGGCATTATTGTATACATGGAGGCATTAGTATACATGTAATCTCTATGCAACTAGGAGAATATTAATATTTCTTGACTCATGTTTTTCTCTTAGGATAGATCAACTATGCCAAGTCCCTGCTACAAATATTGAATCAGTCAATAAATAAATATGTACAACTGTAGTCACAAGAATTTTTTCATCAGCTTTGAAAGAATTTAATCATTTTGATTCTGAGTGGAGAAACCAATAGATAAAAAAAGCCCGTCAGACAAGCACTGAAAAAAAAAAGTATCTTGCTACTGCATTCTGTGTCCTTTGTTAAGGGAAGAATTAGCTATGGAATATTGCACTGATATGCCACAAAGCTGCACCTGTTAACAATACCATCATCCATAATTGACATGCATACATTTTTAATTTTTTGTGACTAGTTTTGTAGGAAATTGTACAGAACTAACATATGAAACTCAGGTCTACCAGTGAGAATTCATAGTAAATATACCAGAGTGGGTGAAACATTCTGTTATGGTTTGTTTTTAGAAAAAGATAAATTCTTGGCACAGAAAAAGCCTGCAGCAGACCACTTGATGCTGTGCTACATAAATATTTGATAGTAAAGGTAGAGAAGGTAGGAGTTGAGAGAGTTGTGAGGTGTGTGAGAATTTTGCTAGGGGGTTGGTGCTGAAAGGAGGTCTATTTGGTCAGAGGTGGTTAGAGGAGAAATTACTACTGTCATTTCTCAATGACTAGTTTTGTTACCATCTCATTTCTTAAGACAACAAAAAGACAGAGGATGGTGTTACCCAAACAAGAATGATCAGAACAATACATAAGAGCGACAGATGCTTTTGAAGACTACAGTAGCAAAAGTAGGGTTAAAAAGTAACATATAAAGTATATATTTAGCAACTAATAATGAGAATTTAAATCAGATTAAAGGTCTCCTCTGCTGGGAACCACAGAAGAAAAAAAAAAAAAAAGATCAGGAGATATAACCTGATCATGGAAAGCCTAAGTTGCCAACATGATACGGCTGTGAAAAGATAAAAGTGCCCCTGGAAATGGTGACCATGAAATGGTGGGATTCAAGTTCCTTAGGGCAACAAGGAGGCTGCACAGCAAGCTCATTACATTGGATAGTCTGGAAAGTGTACAGAGAAGGGCCATGAGGATGATCAGAGGACTGGAAGACCTGACATATGAAGAAAAGCTGAGAAAACTGGTTTTTTTCAGCCTTGAGAAGGCTTAAAGGAGACCTTATTACCATGTACCAGTACATAAAAGCTGTCTGCCAAGAAGTTGGTGAGTCCCTTTTTACAAAGAGTCACATGGAAAAGACAAGGGGTAATGGGTACAAGTTTCTCCTGGGGAGATTCTGATTGGACTCCGGAAGAAAATTTTTCACCATGACAACAATTAGACATTGAAATAATCTCCCAAGGGAAGTGATGGATTCCCCTACACTGGACAGTTTCAAGACTCAACTTGACAGCGTGCTGGGCCATCTCATTTAAACTATATATATATAGTTCAATTTAAAAGGTTGTACTAGATGATCCTTGAGGTCCCTTCCAACCTGGTATTCTATGACTTCAGGAGAGCAGACTTTGACCTCTTCAGTGATCTGCTTGGTAGAGTACCATGGCATAAAGCCCTGGAGAGGAGAAAGGCCCAAGTAAGCTGGCAAATATTCAAAACCCAACTTCTCCAAGCCCAGGAGCAATGTGTCCCAAAAAAGAGGAAGGCAGGTAAAAATACTAGGAGGCCCGTGTGGATAAACAAGTAGTTCCTGGACACACTTAGATGCAAAAATAAAGTCTACAGAGAGCAGAAGCAAGGACAGGTAGCCTGGGAGGAATAAAAAGATGTTGTCTGACCAGCCACGGATCAGGCTAGGAAAGCTAAAAAACCCAAATAGAATTGAATCTGGTCAGGGACATCAAGAAAAAAATTCTACAGGTATGTCAATGATAAAAAGAATGCTAGAGAAGATGTGGGCCCTTTCCAGAAGGAAGTAGGAAATCTGGTCACAAGGGATATAAAAAAGCTGAGGTGCTCAATTACGTCTTTGCTTCAGTTTTCACCATCAAGGGCTCTAGCCACAGTGCCCAAGTTGCAGAAGGCAAAAACAGGGACTAGGAGAAGGAAGATCTGCCCACTGTAAGTGTCTATCAGGTTTGAGACCATCTAAAGAATCCAAAGGTGTACAAGTCCATGGGATCAGATGAGATCTATCCACAGGTCCTGAGGCAACTGGTGAATAAAATTACTAAGTCACTTTCCATGCTATTTGAAAAGTCATGGCAGTCTGGTGAAGTTACCACTGACTAGAAAAGGGGAAACATGACCCCTATTTTCAAAAATGGAAAAAAAGGAAGACCCGGGAAACTGCAGGCCAGTCAGTCTCACATCTGCATCTGGCAAGATCGTGAAACAGATTCTCCTGAAGGCGCTTCCTGCCTTAGCAGGCACATGGAAAATGAAGTGATTGGTGACAACCAGCATGGCTTCACTGAAGGCAAATTGTGCCTCATAAATTTGGTGGCCTTTTACAATGGAGTTGCAGCAGGGTGGATAAGCAAAGAGCAGCTGACATCATCTACCTGGACTTGTTCAAAGTGTTTGACAGGGTCCCACATG
This sequence comes from Chloroceryle amazona, assembly GCA_027560015.1. Taxonomy (NCBI): domain Eukaryota; kingdom Metazoa; phylum Chordata; class Aves; order Coraciiformes; family Cerylidae; genus Chloroceryle; species Chloroceryle amazona. Next base: position 14,853 of record JANHFX010008062.1, read on the forward strand.
ACATCCTGATCCCTAAAATAGAAAGACATGGATTTATTTGGTGGATAAGGAATTGTCTGGGTGGTCACACTCAAAGAGCTGCAATCAGTGGCTCAATGTCCAAGTGGAGACAAGTGACAAGTAGTGTTCTGCAGGGCTTGTTATTGGTACCAGGGCTGTTTAACATCTTCGTTGGTGACATGGGCAGAGAGATTGAGTGCACCCGCAGTAAGTTTGTGGACAACACCAAGCTGTGTAGTGCAGTCGACATGCTCTATGGAAGGGATGCCATCCAGAGGGATCTTGACAGGCTTGATAGGTGGGCTTGTGCCAACCTTATGAAGTCCTACACTTGGGTCAGGGCATTCCCAAGCACAGATATAGGCTGGGTGGAGTATGGATTGAGAGCAGTCCTGAGAACAAAGACTTGAGGGTGTTGGTTGACAAAAAGCCCAAAATGAGCCAACAGAGTTTGAGTGCAGCCCAGAAATCCAACCATATCCTGGGCTGCATCAAAAGAAGCATGACCAGCAGGTTGAGGGAGGCAATTTTCTTCCTCTACTCCACTCTTGTAACATGATACCTGAGGTAATGCATCCAGCTGTGGAACCCCCAACAGAAAAAAAGACATAGACCTGTTTGAGTGGCCACAAAAATGATCAATGGGCTGGAACTCCTCTTCTACTGGACAGGCTGAGAGAGTTGGGATTGTTCAGCCTGGACAAGAGAAGGCTCCAGGGACACCTTATTGCGGACTTCCAGTATTTGAAGGGGGCCTGCAAGAAAGCTGGTGAGGGAATTTTTACAAGGGCTTGTAGTGATAGGACAAAGGGTAATGGCTTCAAACTGGAAGGAGTAGATTTAGATTGGAAATAAGGAGGAAGTTCTTCATAATGAGGATGCTAAGGCACTGGAACGGGATGCCCAGTGAAGTTGTGGGTGCTCCATCACTGAATGTGTTCAAGACAAGGTTGGATGCGACTTTGAGCATCCTGATCTAGGGGAAGATGTCCCTGCCCATGGCAAGGGGATTGGAACTAGATCTTTAAGGTCCCTTCAGACCCAAATTATTCTATGATTCTGAGAATACATGATGCAAGACATTTCCTTAATTTTAAAAACAAATTAGTGCAATAAATAAACAGATATAATCTAGCTCTAAGCTTTTTTTTTTTTTTTAAGAAAGTTTTAGCTATTAGAAAAGTGACATTCAATAAGAGCTTTCCATTAAGAATAGTGGAAGCAAAAACCGTATCTGTTTTTAAGACTGAGTTTGATAAATATTTTGGTTTTGTGACCAGACAGTACTTACCTGCAACAGCAATGTCAAAGAAGTTCTCTTAAGTCCAGTGCCATGATAACTTATATTGCTTATGATAAAAAAATACTAGCTCTGATATAAAAATTACCACATTGTTGCCAAAATAAAGTTATCTGTAAAATAACACCTGCAAAGTTTTCACATATTAATATAGTTTCTTTCAAAATTAAAATCTAGAAACAACAGTTCTTTCTTTCCCCACTTCCTCCCACCACTTGCATCAGCAGATACTAAATTTGGCAAGAACAACTTCACCAAGTAATAGTAATGGTAGGAATATATTATACTAAATGTTGACCTGATTATATCGAAAGTTCAGTATATTGTTACTTCCAAAAGAAAACATACCTTAGGATGTGGTGAAGTGTAGAAAGATCTTTTTACAGTCAGTGTGAATATTTTAGTTTCTAGTTTTTGTGGCACGTGATGGTATTATGCTAAGGAGTTATTAGTCTGTAGTGTATGACTTACTGCCCTGTGCTGCTGTTTTTACTTAGACCTATCACAACTTCTTTTCAGACAAGGCAGGTTTTTTTACATAATTGTGCATTTGAGTAAGGAATGGAAAACTGGACCCCCATTTGCTATATTGGAATAACATGAACAAACCAAACAGAGTATGAGAGAACAAGGAATTTCTATGTTGCATCAATTCAGTCCATAACACAGCTGCTTTCCAGATTTAATCCTCGGATTCCAAATCTCCTATTACTTGATAAATCATCCAGAAAGGTTCTGTTCTATAAATGACTTTTATTCAATTCCTCTTTCCAGGTAGAGATAATAGAGCGGGCAATGTTCACATTCAGGCATAGAAATATTGACAGCCCATTAGGAAATCTGGGCATTTCTGCAGTAAGTCAGTGTTGCTGCTTCTTAACTCACTCTTGTCAGTTTTAACTACTATTCCCAGGACCACAATGAGAAAATATGATCCCCAGTGTCTATACTGTCTATACTGTTGTCATAGGAAACAATTGATCTAAATCATGGAGGGTAAGACCTGAGCTTTTGGAATTAGGGTCCCTAGGTGCTTAGCTTTAATGCTTTGAAGTATTCTTCTCTCAAAAGTCAAACTCATTTATCATTATAAAGTTTGGATGTTTGTTATACAGTGCCAGGTCACAGATGGCAATGTGAAAAGCAGATAGATTTGAACACATCAACTCCACACTCATCTAACCATCTCACCACTATGGTAGGCAAAATGAAAGCATCAAACTCATCCTCAGCCTAATCAAGCTTTCTTCAAAAGATGTAAGAATGCACAAAATGTGTAGCCAAGCCCTTCATTTCAGACAAGTACCCCAGCTCCTGTGTTAGAATCTTGCTTCCTGGCCAGACTAGCAAATACTTGTAATCTTGCTCTGGCACATTTGTTCCAGGCAAAGGCAAATTTCTCCCCTGGAGTTGAGTGCTCCACCATGCTGCTGGAGGCTCCGTGGTTAGAAATGCTTTCCCAGCAAGGAGGAGAAACATGTCACCTAGACAGGGTATGACTTATGTTTCCTAAGTCTTGGATGGCAACCTTCATTAGTAAGCAATTAGATGAAAAGGAGACATCAATGCTATTTCTGACAGGAAATGAGATAATGTCCTGAACACATCTAGTGGGGAAAACAATGCACTTAGGGCCCTGAAGACCTGTAGGTTATTGAGCACAAAGATGGGACAGAAAATACACTTTTAGACTCCTAGTCTGTGCTGCAGATTCCTAGATGCCATGACAAAATTTTAAATAGTAACAAAATAAACAAATATAGAATCTTTACAGGACTCTTGGGTAAAGACTGGGTTGCTAGAGAAGTCCTGCAAGAAATTTTGGCTAGATACAGACCAACTTTTCAAATGCAAGGGGAGTTTAACTATCAGCTCAAATGAGGTTGTCTCCCATATTATACCTCTCCTTTATACATAACATTGCATGGTTCCTGTGTTAGACAATGAAATATTGACATTGTGTCATTATCAATTAACTTGATTTGACTGTTCTAGCAATTTCTTATCATATCAATTTAGAGTAAAATACATAACAGGGATTTTTTTGGTTATGTTGTTTTGAAAGAGTTGGGTATAATTCAGCAAAAAGGTAAAAATAATGCATCAGTCTACAAATACTGACAAAAGCCCAGTTAGGATTCAGTTCTGAATGTCCACCTAAAATTACAACCCATTGGAAATATTTTTTTTCTTCTTTCTTTCAAATTAGTCTTCTATATACCAACATACATCTTTCATCTTTGGTAATTCAGTCAATAACTGAATATATCAGAACTTGGAGTTATTAATATTTCTGGGTTTCCAACATTTTTTAATCTAGGCAGCTGGGTAGAGTACCATGACTTTAAGTTGTAGTTCATTAGATGGTGTGAACACAGTAGCTGTCACTGCCTTCACCTGAATGCTACCTATTCCTGAAGGGTTGAGAAATGAAACAACTGGGTGCCAGTTTTTCTCAGTAGAACTAAGCAAGCTTTTGATCTCATTATGATCTTCAGAAGTAGCTCCTGGAAGTACACTGGTGAAAGACCTCTATAAATTAATTTTCCTGCTTTGAAGTTACCTCTTTAGCTACAACTTGCTCTGCAAAGGCCTTCTGCATGGTAGAGACACTGGGCAAGGACAGGCTAATATGCAGAAGCTGATCAGGAGGGAGGTGTAACACCATCTCTGTAACTCAGCCTGCAACTTACACACAGCCAATGTGTTTGGATGAATGACCTTGGCTTCTTGTAGAAACTGTCAGTCTTGGGAATAGAAGACTTACACTTTCCAGTAACTTAGAAAATAAACAGCCTCTCTGTAAGAGAAAGGGTATGGTGATCAAAAATGCTTCCTGAATTTAGCACTGTTATCAGGATGTTGAGCAGATATTATAGTCATATGAAACTAAATGGGGTGTTTGCAATATTCCACACACCCCCCAAAAAAAAACCCAAATAAACAACATCCAAAATTGTCCTAAATGAAAAGTAATCCTTAACCAACATCTCACACACCTGCAAGTGCAGGTAGAAGACACCATTTGTTTAATATCAACATGAAATTCTTTGATCGAGTGCTCAGTAACCCATAAACATGAACATATCAGTCTATGTCCTAACTGGCATCTACCAACCAGAATGTTCATGTGGAAAAAATATATGCCACAAATTACCTATGACGTACTGACATTTTTCCTTACCTCATTTTGACTTTCAGTTGAAAAGAATTACCCAGTTAAACTATTATTAATAATGTTGCTCAAATGCTGTGTATATTACTGGTTGCATAGAAACTGTGAGAAAACATTCAACCTTTTTTTGGGGGGGGAATCCAAAACAAACAAACAAAAAAACCCACAAACACCATAAAAAGACCCACTGATCACTTTCTGCTCTGGTAACATGTTTCTGTTCTGTAATTATCAGCCAAAGTCAGATCCTGTGCCTCCACAGGTAGCAGGTAGAACAGAGCATCCCTAGATGGGGTGGAAAGAAGGGATATGTAATACTTCTTACACAGTTCCTCTTACAAGCTGATTGTGTAAGCCTAGGCACCTTCCCTTTAATTAACCCCATCTATTACTCTTCTCACAATCTAATTGACAGCTGATATTTCTACTGTAATTTTACATTCAAAATAAAATGTTTAAACAGTGTTCTGGTTTGTTCTCTCTTGAACTGTTTTTGTGAAGGTGTACCTAAAAGACTAACAGAAACAAAAGTTTCACCTTCCCCAAAACAATTCAATGTTTCCATTTCTCTTCCTGATGAGTTGAAGGAGTACACAAATCCAAGACAGGTGCTAGTGTCACTGCTCAATGCACTTCTGGAAGATGCTCAAAGTGGTAAGCACAGCAAGAGAATCTACATGTAACATAATAGATGAAAATCTAGCACAGAAAATAAACAGAGCTTTTGAACTCAAGCAGCTAACATGAAAGAACTATCGGTATAGGTTTGCCTACAACAGCATTTTGGGCACTGCCTTGGTTTGTACACATCAGAGCAACTGGCATTTTCTTCCTAGTGCCAGGACATTCTGATAACAATGTTGGACAGAGAAGGATTAATGGTCAGGGACATCTAAACAATGTTTAAGACATTCTTTTAGTCACATTACTGCATTTTACACCAATGATAATGCCCACCATCCAGTTACATGTCTTCATAGCTGTTATGCTTTCAATGGAGAAAAACGCTTTCTGTAGAGGCAGAGAAAGATGAAGAGACATACTGAAGGTGACAAGTAAGAAATCAGCAATCCCAGAAAGGAAACTCAAACTTCAGTTGAGCAGTCTGAGACCTATTCAGATTACATGGAAACCTCTTTTCTCTGAGGTGAAAAATGGTGAAAAGGGTGCATACATTTATCAATAGTGCTGCACTCCATGTCAAAGTGGTTCTCTAATTGGCATCCAGCAGCCTCTGCATAAGGCCACGTGGTTAGAAGAAATTGCTAAATTATTTGACTTGTAAACCCAGTTTGAAATGCTAACTGCAGAGTATTTGTCTGAGTGATAAACTCTTTAAGGAGAAACCTTTGATCTCCAGTCAAGTAAAGAACCTTAAAAGTCCTGAAGTCTGGAGTAGGCAGCCCTAAAGACCTTTGTTTACAGTCATCACTGGAAGAGGGGGAGGGAAAAAGCATTTTGCACAGTGATTGCCCAAAAGTTTGGCTTTGCTTGTAAAGCTGGACGGTGAAAGGCCGTGCAGCTCCCTTCCTTCCCCTGCCCGCAAAAAAAAAAAAAAAAAAAAAAAAAAAAAATCCGTCTTTTTGTTATAAACAAAACATTAAATTTAAAAAAAAAAATTGGCCTTAAACAAAAAAATTTATTAATTAGA
>JANHFX010008062.1:21078-35123 GCA_027560015.1 Chloroceryle amazona
AAAGCGTTGGCAGCAGTGTCTCCCCAAAATTTTCCGTTTTCTGGAAAAACCGGACGGTAAAAGAACTACCCCTCCCCTCCCTCCCCCACCCCCAAAAAAAAAAAAAAAAAAAAAAAAAAAAATCCATCTTTATGGTATAAGGCAGTCCTTAACTTTAAAATAACGATTTGGGCTTAACAAAGAAGATTCTTAATCTGAAAAAAAAAAAAAAAAAGGTTATAGATACTGACTTTTCTTGTTCATGAAAAAAAAAATTTAAGATCAAATATGAAGGACTGTGGTATCCCTTAAGTATAGCATGTTGCAATACATTTTTGGTTTCTAGCACTGAAATGGGAAAGATTTCAATTTTCATGCTAGTTATGGTAGAAAAACTTCCTTTATCACCGAGTTCAGATCAACAGGGCCAAAGCTCACACATATGCTGTCATTCTTCAGCATCACTCAAACTAAAAGTAGCAGTGTTGGGCTGCCACTACAGTCCTCTTAGCAGAGTAACAGGACAGCTGAACCATATGTGAACTCTCTCCTGCCACTGCACAGGCAACCTCTAGGGGAGGCAGGCAGGGTTACTAACTTTTTCTGCCTCTTGAGTTTATTCATGGTTAATAATCTTAATTTCCAAAATTCCTTGTGACAGAAGGAAGTAAAGTTAAAGAAAAAAGTCTACCAGAAATTGGTAAGGCTCAAGTGTCACTCCTCCTACTTCCTTCTGTGTCCTTTCACCCCACTACCCCTGGACAAAAGTTCACTGCTGACTAGCAATGTCTATGAGTGGCAGATCTTTTACTGCTAGCTTTAGCCTCTGCTGAGCTCCCAAATGTGATGGTGTTGCTTGACGGGGTCACCTGTTTACTTAAAACAGGACTGGGATCAAAAGTTCATTTTCATAGACCATTAAAGGACAATGATAGATTAACAACTTTAGCCACTGCTGAATTGGGCTGCATATGACTCACAGGTGAATGACACCATATGCCAGTCAATCTGTTTCTTACGAGATTTATTTCAAGTACCTTCATTACACCTCTGAGGGAATATGGAAACAGCCATCTTCCATACCAGTCTAGAAGATGTACCTGTAGGCAGTCTCTGAAACATTATCTTCCCCTTGGAGATCGCTAGTGATTCATTACAGCATACTCACAGACATCCCACCAGCCACTTGGATTAGTTTCAATGAATCAGTAACACTCAATTTCCCACCAGCAAAATCTTACTCATCTTCCACTTTTTTTGTCACAGGGAAAACTCTGAGACACTTAATTATTGTGGAGCATTAAATATTAAAGACAGCACTCATGATCCAGACAAATAGTGAGGGAAAGAGAAAAAAAAATTATGACAAAGGGTGTCAATTTAAGTAATTTCCCAGTTTTCAGACAGCAGAACTGAAAAAGTGAGCAAGAGTTCACATTGCTTCCAACAGGCAGCCCCTTGAAAAGTGAAAGAAGTATGACAGTGAATGATTTTTGGTATAAAAGCCTGAGTTATTTAGGCTTTTAAATTATTTGACAGTGGTTTTGCCAATTAACCATAAAAGCTCCTTTCCAAGCGAGAGTTAAGGCAAGTTTCTACAGAAACACAAAGGAAAACTTTCTTAATCAAACAGGGACACTCAGAGCTTGCAGCTGATGGACACAACTGCTGAAGGCCCAGCATCTGTCTGTAAAATATGCATTTTCTCCTGGAAACTGTGATTTTTAAATTTATTTTATTTTCCTCATAGCATGTTTAAACACTCAAGATAAAACAAAGGGTCCAGGTCAGGAAATCCCACCCTTCTCTACGCAGCTGCCCCCTACACAGCTAACTCCAAGACAACATGGAGCTTCAGCTGACAGTCCTTCCCACACAGGACAAGTTCTGCCCAGTTCTCCAAACTCCTCTCCAAAGCCAAAGCCTCAGGTCTTTGATGACATGTTCTAAGGCCTTTTTTCTCAGCTCAAGGGTGTGTTTTGACTACCCCATCAAATCCATTAGAAAATGCCAATGTAGACCAGTACCAGACCCCTCTTCAAGTGGAGGAAAATCAGAAAACTGGAAAGAGACAGGTGGGAAACCCTTGTGTCTTGGCCAGCACTAAGCACAGCTTAAGGGCCTTCTGCTAAGGTCTGTAGATAACACAAGTGTCTAGTGGCACCCATTAGCTGCTTTCAGCATAACAATGGCTCTTTCTCATCCTTGCCCATCCTCCCTGTTCCAGTTAAATGAGCTATTTCGCAGACAAATAAAGACTGGAGAGCCTGCCTTCACTAGGGGTAGGAAACCGGGGAAGGGAATTCAGAGAGAAGTGATGGGAACCTATTGACAGAGACAGGGCCACCCTAAGCTTGCTATGGGAGATGAGGAGAAAGGGAAAGCCTGACACTAAAAAAGCCTGTTACAGAGGACAGAGGTGCAGGGAGCATGAGAAGACATGAAAACTGCATCTACCCTCTTTCCAGGAATGTGCAGGAGGGAAGGGAAGCCACAATTCAGGGGCAGATATCAGGGATCAGGGACATGCAGGAGGTCAAAGGAGGAAAGAAGAAAGCTGACAGGAAGGTGGCCCTGGTGCCTGCACCAGCTCAAGTCTACAGGAGCTTCAAAGTGCACACATGTTCAGTAAAACCAGGAGGCAAAGGGCTAGGGCTCCGCTCCCCTCACAGTTTTCTTATCATACCAAGGTCCTCTCCATACGAAGAAGTTGAGCAGACTGTAGGGAAGCCACACTGACCTCAACCCAAGCTGGTGGCCTGACCCTTTTTTCCTTTGGCTGCAGGGACAGTGCATCCAATACAGAACCTTCATCTGAAATTCTTGTACTTTGCGAAAAACGAGCAAACAAGGAGCACCAGCCAGGTGCAATATGCAATGTGCTTTAGAAGTGACAGTTCCACAGTGCATCTGCCTAGTGCATTCTTTGCCTAGTGTAGGTAAATGTGAAGATAAAAACAATTTTACATATTTACACTTGACTTTGTATAGTTAGATGTATAACTATATATATATATCAATATACAGGAACTAGAAGATCAATGCCTCACTATATTGTCACCACCCAGAGAGTGCAGAGAGACTTGGAGAAGATGGTGAAAGCATATTTGGGAATATTTTGATTGTTGGCCTCCCCAGATATAATTCTCTGCTGAAAGGATGAAGCTGCAATCAGAACATTACTGGAAGGTTCTGCCTCAGCCTTTCCTGAATACCTCCTTCCCAGTCCAGCCACTCCTTAACTCCCTGTTACATACATACTGATGCTTCTGTATGCAGGACAACGTTTCTTGTATATCCATCTCTGCTCACCCTTTCCATAGGCTGCAGTAGCAAGGAAGTTAGCAGAGGGTGCACTCAGAATGCTTGCAGGGCAAACAAAACTGTCTTCATCAGTTTCCTCTTTTTCTCTTTCAAGTGCACTCTCTTCAATATACCCCTTCTTAACTTTGCTGTGACTTTCTTTTCTTCTTCATATTGTAATACTTGAATTTTGATGAGACAAAACCAGGTGCAGCCCATGGCATTAATTTATTTAGAAGCAAATGCAACATTTTGGTAAATAGGTCAGCTGATTATATCAATTCAGAATGAGTTCTTGTATTTTTATGTGGTCAATTCAAGGAAATACTTGCCTTGAATCCACAACTGTATTTTTTCTTTTAGATATTCCGGACATTTTCAGTCTTAAAAATAATGTTAGCTCTTTATATAATTCATAGAGTAGCCACAGGCACCAAAAAAAAAAAAGTTAATTTCTTAACTGTAGCTTTTCTCTTTTTATGTTTGCAATTTCAATTAACTGTTCTAAATAACTGACAACATGGAATATAAAACATTCCCACAACAATGTAGGTCTAACAGCAATTACGTTGATTTACTCTGGACCATGTTAAGTTCAGGGAGTAGGATAAAGAGACAAGAGCTTAAAACTTCTTTCACACTGATGTAATAAATTCAGTACATTGCTTTAAAGTTAGGGCAAAATAGCTGGTAACTGAAAGTCAAAAAACCCTTGTTTTGTTTTCCACTGTGATAGAAAACAATACATTATGGGAAAGTTCTTCAGAAGGTGATCAGAGGAAAAGTTCACCAGCATCTATCATGGACTGTGTCTCTGTGGCCTGCTGGGATAGGAGGGAGGGACATAAAGGTGTCAGCAGTTGAACTGATACGGTAAATCACAGTAAGGCTAGTAAAGCGCAATGGCAGCCTAGTGTAAATGCCTTCAGACTTCTATTCCTTCTTCGAGGTTGTACTCAGGCCACGTCCCCTCTTTGCGACCTTATCTCTGGGGCAGAGGGTTGTGCACTGGTCTCTCCTCTTTAGTTTATGAGGACTAATCCATTTGCAGGTTAATAAAAGGTGAAAAGAACAATTGCCAAGGAGCCACCAAAATAAACAAGTAGTACCTTTGACTTCTTAAGGATTCTCAGTTTTCCTCATCATCATGCTCAGCTCATCTTCTTTCTCTTCTTCTGAATACTTTGATAATAAGTACATCTGTAAACTGTTGATTAAAAAAAAAAAGTATGAACAGTATGCAAACCAGGAGAATAAGACTATTACATAGTAAGTGGATGGTTCCACTTTGCAGACATATAACTTGTCATCCCTGTGGTTGAAATTTGCATTTTCTAGAGATGCTGGCTGACAATTAGTGCATTTCAGTGACTAGTCACAGTTACAGAAAAGGTTCCCTCAGAAATGTCACAAATCTGACCCATTTCGTTTCATACGATTATCAAAAGTGTCATGACATGCTGTTAATTCAAGCAATCTGTTGATAAGATTGATGAATTTTTCTATTTAACAGATAGATTTATAATACATGCACTAGCTTGCTACAGTGCTCTAGGCAGATCATTAACATCAATAATGTATATTTAATATAAAGACACCAAAGAACAAAAGAAGTTGAGACAAGAAGGATGACACTAGGGTGAAAATCACCTGCATGTTATGCAGACAGGGCTGTGGTGTGGTGCTCTGCCTCACTGGTGGTTCCCCTTTGTTCCCACCCTATCTCCTTCCATTCTTGCCAAAGTTAAGGACAATTCACAAAAGAGGAGGCTATTGCCAGGTCAGGGGACAGTTTCTGATTATTCTGCGGTCCCTAGAATTCCAGCGGAAGATTCAGAGAGAAGCAGGGTATTTTATGAATATGTGGATGATGTAGACTTGTAAGTAAGAGGGAAAAAAAACAACCCTATTGACACAGGCTGGCACTATTATAGCTAGAAGGGCACTATCCAGTCCACTTCTTCCTTTCTCATAGAATACAGACACGTTAATTCAGGGGGGCCTAGATATAAAATGAAGGTTATTAGGTAAAGCATATGACAGCCCCTTTCTTCTTTCAGTCAATTAAGTAAGAAAGCCAAGAAAATAAAAACCTACTATCATTCCACTGCAAATTCAGGTCTAATCCTGCAAAGATGTTTGTTCTGCTGACATTTTATACAGGAAAGCTGTATATTTCTGAGATGTGAATATATTAAATTGATGTTGACCCTATACATCTAAAGAAGAACAAACAAACAAACAAAAACCCCAACAAAACAAAACAAAAAGGTAAATTGGTGCTCTTCCCTCAAAATAGTAATTCCTGGAAGAAGCTGTATTTAATTTAAAGCAGCATTAACAAAGATGACTTTAACACTGTCTTGGTAGGTGTATATCTGTGCACATCTCCTCCTTAAACTGTTTCAGCTGTACCAAGACCACTTCACAGGACCCAGATTCCTGTATTAACACTGATCTTTCCAGCTTCGGACCACCTCAGAAAGTTACTGACCTGCCTCCTACCCAAAAGAATGCAAATGAGACTGCTTTTTTGGTTACTTTTATCTCTGGAGTTATCCTGTGAAGGGCCCTCAGCTCTGGAATTTATTCCCCCCTCTGCTCAAAACCAGCCTCCAACAATCTTTGACCTGCTGGGTAAGCTATAAGGCCCAAATCCAAGGATTTGTTTTGGGAGAGGCATAAGAAATGTTGGCATTTGTCGGTGTGGTAGGAAAACTTGCTGTCAATAGCTGATCTAGTCTTTAGGTTTTTCTTTTTCTCATGTCATGGCAGTTATCCTTCACTGCAATGTAAATTTAACCATGGAGACTTAGACTTTCTTAAATGGTCATAAATTGGGGGGGGGGGGGAAGCATTGAAATCAACCAGTGTATCAATGATTTCTTGTGTTTGTGAACAAAACGACCTAGCAAACAAGTACATCATGAGTCACTTTTGCTAAAATGATCCTTCTAGCCTTGCAGATCACACAAATTCTGCACTTGTCTCAGGTGTGCTAACAGCATACACAAGTGAAACAGCATTTTTAGGACTGCTGATAAAGTAACAAATAACACTTCATTTTACCAAGAATACTTAATAAGTTGTCCTATCTATGTTGCAACTGAAAAACGAGATGTAAGCACCTATTAAAACAACACTGTTATGTCCTACTACCAAAGTTCTGTTGTCTGTCACCTTTTAAGTATTTTAAATTGAGATTTTTTTAAAAGCTGTCTCTGCTACTCTTACTTTTTGCATGCAAACAGATTTGTTAAATATTTTATTTCTAACCCACCCATGAAGTTACATTCATTTACATAACTTAATGAAGGCTGCATTATTCATTGAAATTCTCATATAACATTTTTCATAAGACATTATTAAACAAGTGAAGCAAGCCAGACTAGTAATGAGTCTTCTCTAAACTTGCTGCCAGTTATGTTTCCTTTCTCCTAATCTATCACTCTAATGGTTGCAACTAATAAACTTTTCAAATCTTTGCTGCTAATCTGTATATGTTTTGCATTGCATGCTGGATGTATAACTTGACAGAGAATTTACAATACGAACCACCTGGCAAACAAAACTATCTGGATTAACAAAATGCTATCCAAACCTACCCACGCTTGTTGTTGTAATAGAGAAGACAACTAAATGCAACATAGTACCTTTAAGCATTAAATAAACTTAGGTCTGGAACACAAACTACTGAGCATTATGTCCCAAATACAAGATTTGTGACTGCTTTTCATAATTTAAAAAAAAATGCCAAGTCAATAGATTGAAGTTTGGTTGACATGAATGTTCAGCGGAGACACAGCCTTGTATAGGATCCTTTATTCTTGCACAGGATCCTGTTAGACTGTTTTAGGAAAGATGGCATGTAATGCTTTTAAGGTAAAGAATTTCTGCAGTGGGTTGTTTGCATTTGAGCTACTTAATCTGTATGTGAGATAAAGTCAAGTGTAGTTGGATTTTCAGGCAGCCTAAGCAGTGCATCTCCCTTTGAGACAGCAAATTTTAATAATTTATACCTCATAAAAATAAAATGTAATGCTTAAAAGAAAGGAGAGAGAGATGGATCTAGAGGTCTAATTTTATGCACAATAGTTTCAAATGATTAGGACATATTATTTTATCAGCATCCACTCTGCCGATGTCTAGAATTAACAAAACACAGCAGTATTCTGTTATCAAGGATGACTAGACACAGATTTGTAAAAAACAGTTTTAAAAATTTCCTACAGCACTTAGGAAAGTACCACTTGAAAGTCAAGGATAGAATATTTTATATATTATTAAATATTTTTCTTGGTACCCTGCCAAATATTATTCTAAATCATTGACTAGAATAAGAGAATACACAATAGATTGAAGTGGGATAGAAAAAAAGACAACTTTTTTTTTTCAATTATTGTCATCCTCTCATCATGTAAGGTACAGGAAAAGACTCCTGTACTAAATGTGAAAAATAAAATGTCAGGAAAGTAAGTGCAAAATCTTAAGCATACAAGGCTTCGAACTGTACTATCTCTTCAATAGGTGCTTTTATGAGCCAAAAGAAAAAAATCCTCTCCCAACTCTACTGCTGAAAGCAACGTAGAATTAACATGTCCTCATTTCATGGTGACAAAATAAATAAATCTGATAAAAGTATTTTTAACCAATCTCTTTTTAAAAGAAAATAATTTTCAAAAGAATCTTCAGCATTCATTTCCACATTTTTTCCTTACTCCTACAACAATTACCAAGAGTCACTATTACCTGTTCTCACCTTATCTGGAAACACTATTGCCTTTCAATCACGAATTGATTTATCAAGTAGCATGTAACCTCAAGGTTAGTTTACACCAATGTCATTCATTAGTGTCATTTTTATTTGAGAATGGATATAACTGTGTGGTGTTAAGAACCACACATTTCGCACCACATAGATACTTGAGAAATTGAAGCACCGGAGATGAAGCTGGCTTGGCAGGAGCTATGTGGATTTAGAAGAGTGGGTTCCGGTAACTCACCTTAACCTCAAAAAAGAACCAGCATGCTACATATAAATTATGGCCTTTAAAATCAGGACCAAAGCACAGCACCTACTGAATTGTAGATATTTTTTTTTTGAGAGGGACTTAGTAGATCTTTTTTTTTAGATGACAGGTTAACTAAGAGGAGGAATATTAAGCACCCCAAAAAAGGCCCATTTACAAGAAGGGAGTAAGTGCTCCTCACCAAATCTGTCCCTTTAATGTGTTTCAGCATCTAAGCCTTGGAGCAGCAGTTACAGTAACATACGGTACCACTTGCAGATGGAAAGCTGGCTCTAGGAACTACATGTCAGCAGTGCAGCAGGACGAAGTGCTGCTTCCTCTTCCTGCCTCCATCTCTGCTGTACTCCAGCACAAAGGACATTCACACAGGGAGCTAGAGTGAGAACTTGATCCATTCAATAAACAATTTTTTTTTTTTGGTAAATAATTTTTCAGCAAGGTCAGTTCCTGGATTCAACATAACAAGAGGGGTAGAGGCTGGGGGTGCAGGATTAGGTCAACCCCTAAATAGCAGCCACAGCCTCGGCATGTGTCCTCATCAGCCACTGCTGAGAGGGCAAAGCTATATAATCATACCAGAGCTCACCTGAAACTGCTGGTCTGCAGCCAGCATCTCAGCTGTCAAGATACAGCTGCATAGAGGAGATTAACGGGGGCTGTAAAACCTGCTCAGGTTGGGCAAATATTTTAGCAATTAACCCACACTGAGCTCCATATTACTGCAGCTACGCTGCTACCATTTCTTGGGATAGCTTGTTTAAATCTAGCTCCAAGATGCCTAAATTACACAGCAGTGACAGACCATTTAACTACAAAGATAGATTTTACAGGGGCAGTGCCTAACAGAGATTATGTTGTCATGATTTGCAGCAGCTGAGGATGTGTCCCCATATGTACAGACAAAATCAAATTAAGTATATGGGTTTTTTTCTCTCCAAACAAAAGTTTTGTAAACCTGACTCAAAAATAAAAAAGGTAACAGAAACACATGTATGACCTTAGACTTACACTGTGAAAGTGTTCATATTCTCAAGACAGCACTTAGATTCCCATTCTTTATAAAAACAAAACATAAACTAAAATAATATGAAGACCATGCAAAAAGTTCCCACATATAAAAGGCTTCAATTAAAAATAAACAAAATATTTAAAGAGTATCAGCATCTATTAGGATTTGCATAATGTTGGAATGCTAAGGAAGAAAACGTTTAGAAAGGATACCAAGACAAGAGTTGTGCTGTTCTCCAGATATCAGATCATTTCCAAATCAGGATCAGGGTTTGCAATTATCCAGCACTATATTAATGATAATTGGTCTTAAACTGAGATAATTCATCAAATCCCTGAAAAACATAATGGTTCAAGAGGTTTGCATAGTAAAAGTTATTTAAGATTTTTAAATTGCCAAGAAATCTCAGGCACAATCTGAAAAGAATCTTTTGTATTTTAAGACTGAAAAAAAAATAATTTAATATGAAAAAGTCTTTATGCGCATATGTGGGTTGGATGTAAGTTCTTATATAAGAAGGTTATGTATTAAAATGCTAGCTGTAAACAAATCAAAAGCGTTATAGAAACACTCCTAAAAAAAAAAAAAAAAAAATCCAAAATCTCATAGATGCTATTAAACACCTGCAGCAATTTTGACTAACTTAACTCCATCCTTAATTTTTACCCTGGGAAACATAATGAAAAAGCGACTGCTTTCAAGAAGCACACAAAAAAATAAATTAGTCTATAGGGTGCTGTAAGTGTTCATGACACTGAATTACATTGGTCTACTTTGTAGATGTTTATAGAGCCCACCTATGTTGTTTGACTTTTGAAGGAAGACTAATAGGTGTAGTAATAGGGCGGGGGGGTGGTGGTGAAGAAGAGCACAAAAAAACCTTCTGGTTAAGCCAAAACAGGGGTCATGCCTAGGGCATTTTATCTGCCCTGCTTACACACCCCCAGGGAACTGCATCTCAACAGTTTATTCCCTGATAATCAATTCACATTAGCGCCTGCTTTTTAGTTCTCACTTTGCTGAATTCCAGGAAAGAAGTTCTTAAACCAAATGCATCTCTGACATAGTCAGAGCTGTTGCATTTCAGGAAGAAATCAGCAGACTTTATTTGCTCTGCCAGATTATAAGAGACACCTTCATAAGTAAAGATTAAAAAATCCAGCAAACACAGAACAACATCCAGCAGTAATATGGGAGGAAAGGACAGGTATGCATTCTTTTTTTAACTCAACCTATTTAGCTACAGAGACTCATGTTACACGTTATTCTTCTGCTCCCCTTTCTTATTTACTATGGCTCAAGATTAAGTGCTTGGTAAGACCTGTAGCACTTGCTATGACTCCACAGTGTTTTCAGTGACAGGGTATGGGGTTTGCACTGCTCTTTCTACTTGCAGGCTAAAACTGTTTTAAACCTTTATTATTCACAAGTGAGAACTATGTTGGGGGTGGGTGGCATGGAAGGGTTATGAGCATAGAAATAGCAAACATCTCATTCACAAAAGTAGATCTCACTTTACATCCAAACCCTTTAGACCTATTGGTCTAGAGTAGCTCACACTACTCTAGCATACACACAGATCTTCAGAGGATCATAAAAAATAAACTTTATTATCAAACTTAAAATTCACACATTAAACATAAGATCTAACACAAATAATACTGAAAACATTCTCAAACAATAACCATTTTAGGCAATTTGGATGAGTAGCTAGTTACAATTGTTCCAAATGCCTTTAAGAATGTTTCTTAGAACATACATCATCATGAAATGTCTTCAAATGCTTAGCTGGCCAGCTTTCAATAAGATTTTTAAATAGGGAAAAACTTATTTCTATAGAAATAACATTATCTAATTATGAATCAGAGACCCATAATTGTAGTGCTTGGGGAAAAAAAATATCATAACCTTTTGTAAGACATAAATAGCTACTGTACATTTACAAGTTTAAATATTTAAAGGCCTTTGTTACTATAAAAAGTTACTATGTACATATTAGATGCTATATAGAAATCCAGATAGAGGTACGCATTGAGCGCTCAGATTTGGCCACTGAAGCCTGTGAATTTGGTAGGCAGATTGTCCACAGGGTACACTATGGGGCCCGTTTTCATTGTAGGAGGTCCATTCAGCAGCTGCCAGTCACAGCTCCGAGCCAACTCAACTGTAAATATTTTTAGAAGAACTTTTGCAAACTCTTTGCCCACACAGCTCCTCAAGCCTCCACCAAAAGGAATGAAACTGAACCTAGAGGAATCTTCTGGAGATGGAGACATGAAGCGATCTGGGTTAAATTCGTCCTTGTTGGTAAAGAGATCTGCCACATCGTGGGTATCACAGATACTGTAAATAACATTCCAACCTTTAGGGATTTGGTAACCCTATCAAAAGAGGAGAAAGGAGACATGAAGCACCTTGCTGTGTTAAATTAGGTGAAATGTCAGCATAGGGCACATGCGGTGCTCCCCACCTCCCCCTCCTGGCTTCCTGCAGGTCACTTTACGGCAGATAGGCTACATGAAGGCACAAGTACTTTACAGCTGCTCTGAGGAGTTGAGCCCAAGCCCTGCTTACATTTAGTTCAAGGGTCTTGAGTGCAATTCGAAATCCTCCAGGAACAGGTGGGCTCAGCCTGAGGGTCTCTTTGATGACACAGCCTGTGTACTTCAGCTGCTCCAAGACCTCCATGTCCAGATGCTTCTCTTGGGTGGGGCTGCACAGTAACCCCTAGAAAGGAAGATGCTGCCATGACATTTATGGAGCAGGTGGCCAGGGCTCCTAGCACTGTAAAGCAGCTACCCCTCAACAAGTGTTTTCCTGACATCCCCTAAAAGTAGAGCACCACCTGGATTGAAGGGAGCCCTGTCTGGGACACCTCTTCTGGAGGTACCTTCCCGCTGCACCCTCCTGTGAAATGGCTCTGGGGAAGACACACACACCTTTGCCTGCAGCTCTTTCCTCACTTTCTGCAGAACATCGTGGTGGAGCCCTAGGAAGGCAATCAGCGATGTGGCAGCACTAGCAGTGGTTTCATGGCCCCCAAACAGAAGCTCTGTAGCAGATTCCTTCAGCTCCTTACATAGAGGAAGATTAAAACAAACCTTGAACATACTATCTCTACCAGATCTCTTGAACATACTATCTCTACCACCACAATGCTGTGCATTGCTCCAAGATCACAGCAGACACCCAGGGGCCAGGATGGGGTGGTGCTTATGCTCTCTGTGGACATGACTTCCCATCCAACAGCCTGGTCACAGCCTCAGCACCTCAGTGTACTACGAAAGTTATTTTATTTCATGAGGAGGAGTCTCTCCTCCTCTGTCCTTCTGGCCCCAAAAGATAAGTGTGCTGCTGGCAGAGGGGTTGTGGAAAAGGGACAGATCTGGATCTGGGGAACCTCACCTGCATGTTGAGCTGCTCCCCATTGCTCTGTGTGTGCTCCATCAGCAGCTGCAGCGCATCCTTGTAGCCACTCTCAGGCTCCTTACGGGCCATCTTGGCGCGGATGTTCTCCTCAATCTTTGCATGGATGATGTTGCGTGCCCGCAAGCCCTAACCGAGCAGTAGGGAGAGTAACACGGATTTAGGCTGGACTGCCATTCCTACCCACTAACATTATCCGGATTGCAGGGGCACCCCTCTCCTCCTGGCCTGCTGGGAGCCTTACCCGGTAAAGCCCACTGAAGGGCACATCAATGGGGAGGGAGAATAGGTTGCGGATCATCTCCTCGAAGGCCTCCACCAGCTGCTGCTCACCATCGGGGCCGGCCTGGTGGGGCTGGAAGCCCAGCAGGATCCTCATGGCAATGCGAAACATGAGGCGCTTCACCTCGGGGTACACTAGCAGGCAGGGCCCGGAGGCGCCCAGCCACTGCGCCAGGCAGGCACTCACCTCTTCCTGAATGACTGGCACGTAGTGCTGCAGGGCATCCCGGGAGAAGGCCCGCATGATCACCTGCACGGGGAGACGAGGAGGAGGAGGAAGGGGACACAGGCTCAGCCGCCACGCCCGGGGCGGCCGCACCCACTCCCCGCCCGCCGTCGGGGCCGTACCTTTTTGCGGTGTTTGTGCTGCCCGTTGTGGAGGTTGGAGAGGCAGCCCGAGCCCAGGATGGTGCGCACCGAGGCGGGCCACTGCACGGAGACGAGCCGGTGCTCGCCCAGAAGGATGTGCCGCACGTTCTCAGCGCCCATCACCCGCACCGTGGGCCTCCCGAAGAGATGAGTCTTGTAGATAAAGCCGTATTTCCTGCGCTTCATCTGCAGGAATTTCCGCCTCTGAATGGGGGAGAGAGGAAAATAGTTTAAAACAAGACAAAAAAATAAAAGGAGGAGAGGAAGAGGCAAGGAGAGCTGCTGCTTTTTCCCACCTGGGCACGGGAGCCCGGCGAAGCTGCTGCTCATCCCCCTCCGCTGCAGCCAGAGGAGGAGCCGGGGCTCTTCTCTCCTCGAAGCATCGCCTCGCCTTACCTGCAGCACCATCTGCAGCGTCTCCCCGAAAAAGGGGAGCCCCATAGTGCCCGGAGGCAGCGGGAGCGGGCAGCTGGGATCGCGGCCGCTCACGCAGTACAAGTCCCAGAGCTTGACGGCAGCCAGAAAGAGCAGCAGAGGAAGCAAGAAGGTGCACAGGGCGCTGGCTGAAGGGACTCCAAGTGCAGTAAAAGACATTTCAAAGGTATAAAGAAACTATCTTAAGGCAGACAGCCTATTAAGGAGCTCTT
>JANHFX010008063.1:0-16357 GCA_027560015.1 Chloroceryle amazona
CAGGTTGCCCAGGGAGGTAGTTGCTGCCCCATCCCTGGCACCATTCCAGTTCAGGTTGGATGGGGCTCTGAGCAACCTGATCCAGTTAAAGCTGTCCCTGCAGGGAGTAGGGGGGTTGGATGAGATGACCTTGAAAGGTCCCTTCCAACCCAAACCTTTCTACGATTCAAAGACCTACCGAGCTGGAGAAGTTGCAAGCAAGTTCCTCACCTCTGAGCACTGTCAGTGATGCAGTTACTTCTCCACTGCAGTACTGCCTGTGCTGTTTAATGAACTGCTGAAAAATGTAGAGTCTGAAGAAGGGGGAACAGCTGTCTTGCACTGTGAGATCTCCAAGCCGAATGCCCCCGTTGAGTGGAGAAAAGGAGGGGTGGTGATTCAGCCCAGTGACAAGTACGAGATGAAGCTGAAAGGCAGCATTGCTGAGCTGATCATCCATGATGTAGAGCCTGATGACTGTGGGGATTATACCTGCAGCACTGGATACGAGATCACCACAGGTTCTGTGTATGTGCAAGGTAAGGTGAGATGTGGTGGAAACGCTTTGGTTTTGCTGCCTGGGAATTCTTATTCCAGAATCTTTGACAGTAACTGGCCAAACTCGTCTCAGATGCAAATAGTTGAAAGTCCATTCATTTCCTTCCTGATTTCAGAGAAGATATGAACAATTACATCCAGGCTGAGGCTGGACTAGTGTTAAGGCAGTTCCAAGCACTGCCCATACTGTGTACCACAGCAGGTGGTGGTACTGCCAAAATACTCTTTGCTTGGAGCAGTGGTTGTAAAAAATCCTGGAATTCTTGTTATTACTCATTACAGCTTTTATCATTCTTGATATTCTTATTACTCTTTTAAAGCACTGTAAGTAAACATTTAAATCTCAAGCTGTCTCTGTGCCTCCCAACTCATACAATGTCAGTGCAGATAATTTAAGTTTAACTCTCCAGAACAACTCGTTGCTGTTGCTTGGGCTTGTTCCACTGGAAGCGACATGTATCTCTGTATGCTTTTGTTTTCCTCTGGCACCTTCTCTTGCTTTGTTATACAGAAGAAGCAGCAGTCATAGTTTCTGGTTTAAAGAACACAGACGTCTTTGTGGGAGAGTCAGCCACGTTCACCTGCGAGCTCTCACACCCGGGCGTGAAGAACGTGCAGTGGTGGCTCGATGGATCTCCCCTTCACAACAACTTTGTGACTGAAATCTCTGAGCAGGATGGGATGATCCACACTTTAACCCTAAATGACGTGGCATGCCATGACTCGGGCACTGTCACCTTCAGAGCTGGGTCCCTTATATCTTCAGCTAAATTATTAGTCAAAGGTATTTTGCTGTTAGAAAGACACCTGTGGCCACCTCTGGACTTGCTCAGTGTGCTAGTGCTTCTGCCTTCCAGGCTACCCTTACTAAATCTCTTCACAATTCTTCTGCATCCTGCAACCCTCCACCTCTCCAAGTCACCCATGCTCACATCAGATATCTTAGAGATACAACCATGTTGATTTTTAATTTATTTTGGAGTGGTTTAGGTGAGAAAGGGTTGCAGGGTCAGGGCTGCTGCTTTCACCTGGCATCTAAGAAGAGCTGAACATAAACCACTGTGGTAGCGCCTGGGGCTGTTTTGTGTTCCCTCCCCCCACCTTCAATTATTTTTATACTACTATAAAATATTACATAACTGGAAATTCTCCAAATTTCCACTGTGCTTCTCCATAGCCAGGCCACCAGCGCTGAGCTCAGTATGTTCCCAAGATAAGATTTTGGGCTGTTTTACTGATGGCTCCAGAGGTTTATATGACACAGTGACAAAATGAGCCTCATTTGTTGACTGCCAGAATAGTGATGGTCATCCCTGCACGAGCAAAGCTTTCTGCTCCATTGAACAAGTGTTCTTCTCATTTAGTAAGGGTAGCCACGTGCCGCAAATAACACTGAGCTCCAGACTTGATCAAGCAAGCTCCTTGACATCCAGTCCTTTTATAGCCATTGGGAAAAGCCATTATTTTTCAGACAAAAATAACACTTATTCCTTGCTTGGAAAAGGGATTTGTACCTCTGGAGATATAAAGGGTTGAGAGTTCTTTATCTGTCCCCATTCTATAACTGCCTACCCTAACAGGAATGATCCACAATATGGAATTGTGGTCAGCGGTTGATGTCTCCTTCTCTGTATGACCTGTCCCTTGTACACCTAGAAAATACAGCTCTCTGCAAAGATAAAATGCTGGATCACCTCTTCCCATTATCACAACGACGTGGAAAAGAAACTTAGTGTGCAAACCCCACAAATTCCACCTCCATTTGTCTCTATTTTTAATTTCACATTCTCAGAGGCAGGACCAGGTTCTGAGCTCCCTAAGCAAAAGAAGCCATTGGGCTTAAAACATAAAAATAATTGCATCATTACATAGTCTTCTCAGTGAAGGGGCTCCCGAGGAGTTTTCATTTCACAGAATCACAGCATCACTGATATTGGAAGGGACATCTGGAGATCACCTAGTCCAGCCCCACAGCTCATGATGGTACAGATATGTACGTGGGTACTTTGTGCTTCTATCAAGACAAGATTTCTTTATTGTGAACCTGAATCACAGTACTATATGGCTATAATTGGGTTATCATCAACTACTTATGCAACTACATTCATTCAGTGGCCCAGCATGATGGTGTCTTCACACACAGAGGGCAAATGGAAAAGGTTGAAGGGGCTGCTGCCTTTTTTTGACTCCCTTGGGCACGGTAAGAGCTACAGACCCCTAGGTACATGTTGGCTCCTGAATCCCAAGGAGCTTTCTGCCATTCTGCGTGGGTAAATAGGGCCACCGAGGTCTTAAGCTAGCAGTGGGACACCTTCCTCCTCCAAGGCCACAGGTGACATTCATTTGCTGTGAGGAGTGCATAGAATCATGGAATGGTTTGGTTTGGAAGGGACCTTACAGATCACCTAATTCCAACACCCCTGTCATGGGCAGGGATACCTCTACTAGAGCAGGTTGCTTAAAGCCCTCTTCAACCTGATCTTGTTCACTTCCAGGGATGGACCATCCACAACTTCTCTGGGCAACCTGTTCCAGTTTCTCACCAACCTCACCTTGGTGTACATCTCCATCTTATCAAAGGAGACAGTGTTGTGCTCCCCAGCTGCACTGATACCCTCTTGCTTCTTCAGTCCTGGTGTAACCAAAACATCTCCATGATATGCCACTGATGCCTCCTCTCCATAAACACACATGCAGACACACAGAGAGGTAGACAGAGCTTTAGAGAGCAGGATCAAGCCTTGAAACAACTTCCCAAGACATTTGCAAAGCTATCTTTGCTTCCCGAGGTCTGCCAGTTGCATTCCAAATT
Organism: Chloroceryle amazona; assembly: GCA_027560015.1. Lineage (NCBI taxonomy): Eukaryota > Metazoa > Chordata > Aves > Coraciiformes > Cerylidae > Chloroceryle > Chloroceryle amazona. The sequence continues at coordinate 3,350 of JANHFX010008063.1, forward strand.
CCCAGACCAACACACCCGTTTCAAGAGGATCATTCCAAAGATCCAGTGTAGTTTTTTCAGGCTGGTCTGTGAGCAGAACAACTATTTGAAAGATAAGGACAAGTATCAGCTTTCTCTGATTGTCATGTTTCACGTCCTGTTGTAGCCCTATCATGTTTGGGGGGAGTTCACATAATTCTGCTGAGAAGGATGTTGCAGAGAGACTTCCATTTCCAGACTTCATTGAGATTTCTCTTTTCAGCACATACATCACAGATGCATCAAAGTCTCAGCAGGGACTCCTTGGCTGCTTTGGAAGCTCACGATACTTTGAGGGTAGATAAATTTACTGTGCTCTACAGCTGTCTCCTGAGAAGTGGAACTAGCATTCTAAAAGAGACTGGATGCTTAAAAGCAGCCTCATGGATCTCACCTTCTTCATACGAGCCATGTATCCAGCTGCTCCCAACATCTGATGGGCTCCCAATCTGAAACTGCAGTGGTTCATGCTGCATCCCTAGGTCAGCTACTGTAAAGGAAAGCACATTATTTTTCCCCAGACTGTATCTTTACTGCAGAGGAACACATGGTTAATCAAAACAAGAACTACCTGCCTCCTATGAAGTGCTTATTTTTTTTTTGGTACAGTTGTCCTGGAGCTTTGCTCCTCATTTCTGCCGTAGACTCCTGACATAAAACCATCATCAGGACAGGAACCAGTATTTGCATTTGAGGATTGCATTTCTTTCCAAAGAACAGTTGCAGTTTACTTATAGAAGGAACCCCCAGTAGAGTTTGTGACATCTTCCTATCACTATGTGAGGCTGAGTGCTAGAGGGAACCACTCACGGCAGCCCATCCATTGCACTCCTCCACCTCAGACCTGTGCTCCTGCCATGTTCCAGGAAGTAGAAGTGGTTTATATCCAGTGCTTCCCGGTCTAGAGGGTCTCAGCAATGCTGGGAGACAAACTAAGCCTGGAGGGAATTCCAGCAGAAGTTCATATGCAGAATTGTTAAAGCACAAGCCTTAATTGCTGGTGGCCCATTTTCCAGTGTGATAGTTACGTTCTAATCTACCTGTTTTGCTTAAATCCTGCTTGATGCTGACATAAGCACAGACTAAACTGCTAATCCCCAGTGTGCCCAGTGAGCTTCCTGCTTGCGTTGTCACTGCTTGATCGACACAGGCTCTGTGCTTGTCAAACAAAACATAATAAAATCTCTTAAGTGGTGATTTCCATGAGGATCTACTAATGCATGTCCTTCCTGACGTGTTGGTTAACAGATCCAACCATTGAAGTGGTCAGTCCCATGCAGGATATAACTGTTGATGAAGATGGCACAGCAGAGTTCATATGCCAATATTCTAGGCCAGTACACGCCATATGGAAGAAAAATGATCAGGAAATACATGCAGATGGGCAGCGAGTGATTATCGATCAGGACTGGAATGTAAGCATGCTAAAAATTAAACCTACGGTACCAGAAGACACTGGCATCTATTCTTGTGAAGCTGAAGGCACTAAAGTGATGGCTACACTTGATGTTCAAGGTGAGGTCTTCCAGCCAAAGAGGAAGACTAGGATGGGTTCCAAACTAAAAGAGGTGGAAAACAATAAATGACACATCTGATACCTGCTTTTTGGCATTCACTCCAGTACTGATAACGAGGTCGCTGGGTGTTAATGGGAATCATGAAATTGCAGCATTTCACTGGAGCTTAGTCCTAATTAACCCTCACTTCCTTCTTATGTATCCTATCTCTTCCACAATGAACCGGACCAGCCGTGCAGTGGGATGTGTCCTGCTGAATTACTGTAAAATCACGGGTGTAACGTTGGTCCAAAGGAGTAAGAAGAGTCTTTTTTGCTGTTACAGAGTGCTTTTTACACACAGTGTGCCTTAAAACTGAGTCGACAGCATGGAATGCCATTTCATTTTCAGCCAAGCTAAGGTAGCTTGGTATTTTACTTACCTCAAACACAGATCCCTTGGGAATTACCCTTCTCACGTGGTATCAGCACATGTGAGGGTCCTGAGAAACTGTGCATAAAGATATTAACAATAGGTTTTGGATTTTATATTAATGTATCTTTTTTTTTTCTGCTGTGTATAGAATTATTGGATTGGGTCACCAGGTGAATTAGCGTGATCACCAAGAGCAGCAGTTCCAATTTGATTTCTTTGATTTGATTGAAGGCAATTGTGCCTTCTTGCTTAATCAGAGTTGTGAGTATAGAAAAGCAGGGCATTATGTATTAGAAGGGCATTATTTATTATAATATTTTTGACATTAATAAGCACTTTCCATTTTAGCCATTTAAAGAGATGTTAATGAAGGTAATCTAAAAGCATCCCAGAGAGGGTAGGATTTGCTATTTGTGGTTAGGGGAAATCAGTGCTGAAAAATTATACATTCTGCAAGGATTTACAAACCTCTCATTGTTCTCCATAAGTATGAATAGTATGAAATACAGAATAATTTTAATAACTCATGCTTTTATTTTTTTTTTTTGCTATTAAATAAATTGTTCAGCTGCCTTTTTTTTTTAATAGTTCCAGACAGTGGTTATAGGGATCAAAGCAGGAATGTCTCAGGGTGTGGATTTATACTAAAGCTCGTGCTGTCCATTGTATGGTATTTGTGTCAACTGTATAGTTTACTCAGCTATGCCTTCCCACTGTTGTGCATGTAATTTGCCCATGTAGCTGGTCTAACACAAATTATATTCACGTGCACCAGCCCACATTTAATTTTGCATCAGGCTGATTGCTTCTGCACAAGTGCCAACTGATGCTCGACTCAGTGGCAGATGGAGCGTGTAGATACGTGCATGTTTCTGACCACATAACTCACCACACACAGAGGAGAAAATAAACCTAGTAGACTGAGCTTTTGCAATAATTTGGAAATTTACTATTCAGATATTATGTTCATGAAAATTTTAAATTTTTCTGGGGGTGTTAATACAGATTTTAATTTCTTGGGGTGTTTCCTAGAGGCAGGGTTACAAATGTGCTGTTAACTCAGGTGACAGTCGCTGTGGCTTTGCTGTAATATGCTCTTGCATTTGCTTTGCATGAAAGATAGTAAGATTTTATCATGAGCTGTCGGTGGATTCACAGCTCCCCAGTTATGATGGTAACTGAGCTGCCCGAGAGATCTGTGGGAAATGTTTCCTGCTGCTGGATGGAAGGAAGGGAGGTTGTAGTAAGGTGGGGTTGGTCTCTTCTCACAAGGAACAAGTGGTAGGACAAGAGGAACCAGCCTCAAGTTGCTCCAGAGGTGGTTTAGGTTGGAGCTGAGGAACAATTTCTCCCCAACCAGGGTTGTCCAGGCCTGTCCCAGGCTGCCCAGGGCAGTGGTGGAGTCCCCAAGATCCCTGGAGGGGTTTCCAAACAGTGGAGATGTGGTGCTGAGGAACATGAGTCAGTGGTGACCTGGCAGTGCTGAGTTAATGGTTGGACTTGATGATTTTGAGGGTCTCTTCCAACCAGAATGATTCTGTGATTCTATGAATTTGATAATACTTTATCTTCCTGAGGTTTCCCTTCATATCGACTGTTGTCCTGATCCATGTAAACACCAACATTTTTTTCTTTATTTCTAAAAACAAAAGTCAGGTTTCTGGAGGAAAACTAGATGAAATGCTAGAAGTCCTAGAGGTTTATAATTACTTTTAAACAATCTCACTACTCAAAATGTTTCTAAACATAAAATTGTGTTTGGGCATAGCTGAAATGAATAACTAAACCTACAAGCACAGTTTACTGTATCCACACCGTTTCCATCATCTTTCCAGCAATTAGAATCATCCAGTGCTCCAGGGCTTGTTAATATTCACATATACATGGCCAAAAAAATTAATACTCTTCATTGTTCTTCTTTGCTAGCCAAGAACAGCATCGTCCAGGGCTTGGAGAACGTGGAAGCCATAGAAGGAGGGGAAGCGCTGTTTGAATGTTACCTTTCCAAGCCTGAGTGTTACAACTACAACTGGCTGATTGACGATGAACCTGCCAAAACTACAGAGAACACAGAGATGGTTTATTTTGAAAATGGTCTCAGGCATATTCTGCTGCTGAAGAACCTAACTCCCCGGGACAGCTGCAGGGTGACTTTTATGTGCAGCGACGCGGTGACCTCAGCTTTCCTGACGGTGAAAGGTAACTGAAGCACGTGCGCATGGAGAGTATTAAATTGCTGTTTGGAAAGGGCAAATGAACCAGGGAAATATCACAGAATCACAGAATGGTAGGGGTTGGCAGGGACCTCTAGAGATCATCACGTCCAGCCTACTCTAGTGACACACATAACCTCATAACCTCCCTTTCAACGGTCTCCTCAGTCTCCAAGGCCTGACTGTCCAGAGCTCCAACATGAATATTCACAAAAGTCTCTTGCCTGTATTTGTTTCTGTAACTGAGGGGTATGATTACCTGTTTTTATCTGCAGGATGGCGCCTACAGATCTTGCAGCCCCTCACAGATGTGGAAGTCTCTCCAGGGGAGAAAGCTACATTCAGCTGTGTTCTGAGCGAAGCTGTGCCAGTCAGTGAAGTTGCCTGGTATAGTAATGATGTAGAGATCCAGGCGGATGAGGACTGGGAGGTACAAGCAGATGGAAACAAATACAAGCTTATTCTGAAAAAAGCCCAACCACATCATTCTGGAGAGGTGACCTTTGCCTCCAGGGAAGCAATTGCATCAGCCAAGTTATCTGTGATAGGTAAGTGTCTCATTCTAGCTCAGTGGCACTTGAAATCCCAGACTTTGATATTGAACTACAGCACTGGATTTTCTAATCTCTGTACTGGTTCTTTTCTCTTTGCCTTGCTAGTGCTAGTGCTCTTACTCTGAGAAGATGCTACTGGGCAACTTGTTCTTAGACCACAAATAGTCCTTATCAGAAGAAAATTATAGCAGGCTAGAGATGTTAGAAATGTTCACCAGCTTTCTTTAGCTGCAGTCTTTTGTAAAATGCAAAACGGAATCTACTGGAAATCAGTTTACTCCGAGCTTGACATCACCCTCAGCAAACATGGGGACATAGGAGGGAGATGAATTAGAGTGTACATGGAAAATTAGACAGGGCAGCAGAAACCCCTTTGAAATGTGCTAACCTACTCAAGTGGAGGACAACCAGTATTCCAAGTTAATGAACTGCATATGAAATCTTCATGTGGATGAGATCCATGAACCATACACCGTGTGCTTCAGAGATGCAAGAGTTAATAGCTTGTGGATTAATTCACAAGTGAAAAAGTTGGTAGTTCCTGAACTCCTTTGTGGGGCAGGTTAGATCAATGACTCATCAATGTCCATTCTTTAAATTATTACAGGCAATTATGATTTATAATTGTCTAATATTGTCTAATGATGTCAGACTTGAAAGATCTCTGACATATCCCAGTCATTTCCACAAAAAAAAATTGGTTGACAGATTAAAATCAGCATTATCTTATTTTGGACACCAGCATTTTAGGAACTGCAGAATACTATCCTCATGAACTCCTCCTGCTGACAGGTGTTCTAGAGAAATCTGCCTAAAAATAGAGAGAAGAAACTTTTATGTTTGTGGTGTCCAGAGCTAGAGAACTGGATGTTGACCTTATTTGCCTTTGATTTGTTGGACTGGTACATTGTGGCTGTTCATTCACTTGGTAAATGCCTTGAACTTGAAGACTAAAATAATGACTTCTGTTTTCTAAGCCCAAGTGTAAATTGAGTGAGGAACATTTTCCAGTGTACTGGAAAATGTCTGATTGTCAGTAGCATGTCTGGCAGGACACCAGGCCATTCTCATTACATATTTATTTTTTATTGCCTGATGCTGTGACCTATGTAGCAATTACCCAGAAATTGAGTGATCTGCTATTAAATTACCAGAGTTACTCCGGAATCCAACAATAATTTGAGTTCCATTAAGGCCAGACCTGAAATAAATATGATCAAGATCAAACGTACATGAAGTTTTCAGCTAAGTTCTTTGACAGCACAGAGAGTGTAGTGTCATCTTTATTTTGAGCTGCATGGGATAAAGCAGCAGGAAGAAAAACCACAACAACCTGTGACATTAAGCATGTTGGAAAATTAATGTTTGATATTAGCAGTGTAGATCAGGGCAGACAAAGGACAACTCAGCAGTTCACAGGTATGTGTCACGGTCCTGGGCAGCACCTGCTCAATTTTACAATAAACCAAATATTGAATCTGTTGTGCTCCCTTCTCAGTGCTTGTAGAAGGCTCTTGGTTGTTTTAAAGCATTGTTGCTCATGTTGTACATCACGAGACCTCTATTGTGCCTTCAGCCCACCCTGATCCACCTGAAGAACCAGAAGTTTTAAGTAAGAACAGTCACTCTGTAACTCTGTCTTGGTACAAGCCGTTGAGCGACGGCGGTTGTGACATCCTAGGCTACAACGTGGAGATGAAAATCCCAGGTATTGGCTGGCAGTCCTGCAGCAAGGGCATTATTCAAAACACGGAGTACATGGTGGATGATCTCACTCCAGGTGAACCCTACAGATTCCGTGTCTCGGCAATAAACAAAGTTGGGGCCAGCGAGCCAGTGCACTTCCCTCAGATGGTGCAGCTAGGTGAGAATGGAGAGATACCCCCACGGAGGACTGCAAGCTGCTGTAGACCTTGTGTTTCGCATGGCATGCCTGCTTCACCCATTCCAGGCATCTCCTGAAAGAGTTCACTCTACATCTTTCAGTGCTTTGCTACCAACACAAAAGAAAGCTTGGAAAAATTGTTCTGGGCTGGACAAAAACTGCTGGTTGTTAGTACTCAACACTTATTTTCTCCAAACTCCATCAAGCTGTCTTGCAGCATGGCATCCACGTGTTGTCCAGTCACCATGAGTTACTTTCCTGGTGGAGTTTGGATGGAATGAGTCAAAAAGGGCATGTGGAATGCATTCGGAATAACCGAGACTCCAGCACCAATGCAGTGGCTGGGCAGTGTTGTCTTCTTCACCCATCTTTCTCTCATGTTATTTGCACAAACAAATGCTGGAGGACACAGTTCTTTTCCTGTCTGTTGGTGAAACTTTGGAAGCTACAGTGGGATGGAGAGCCACTCCCTCAACCTTTCTTTTCTGGTAACTCTTTCTGTGATAGCTGAGTGCTCAACAAGTTCCTTGAAGTGAGAATAATAATCATTTAAAAAATCCTTTTTGTGACACAGAAGCTGCCAGTGTGTCAGCTGGACCTTGCTAACTCTGCGTATGCTGACTTGGTCCACAACAAACCCGAGGTGTTTTGGGCAGTGGTCCCCTCACCCCTGTGGAATGTGTAGAGGGGCAGATCACGCTCCAGAGCGTGTTGCTTTTGGGTGCTCAGCCACGTACGTTACATCCCAGCTCAACATCTTTGTGTTTAAGGCATTTCTCTTGACTTTGAGTTGTTTGCTGCTGTAAAAACATCATGCCATTGACAGGCCTCCTTCCAAAGTAAAGAAGAAACAGAGAACTTTTATTTTTAAATTCTTTATGCTTTTGGCGAATTTTTACTCTTCCTAAGTTGGCATAAATATTTATTTATTTATTTAAACTTTCAAGACTGGGATGAGTGCCACTTTTTAATACTATCTTTCCCTTTCAATTCTTTTTAGTCTGTCTCTCTTGTCTCACTTCTGAACTGCTTCACTTCTAAACATTAAGATCTTCTAGAATCTGTAGGACTGCTTGAATACTGGTGATGGGTAAATGAAGATCAGCAAATAAACACAGGAATGTGAAAAATGCAACCATTTTTGCATGGATATATTTAAATGGAGCTGGTTTAACTGCTGGGAGAGCTTGTACAGTTATTTTGGTATTTGGAAGTGCAAACTTTGGATGCTGTCAGTCATTTTTTTTCCTTTGGTTGTCTACCACAGCTAAAGAATCTATAAATGAAGAACGGGATGCTTGGATATCATATAGAGTGATCTCGAGTGACTTCAAGACAGTTTATGATGTATTCCTTGTGTTAATTGACTTTTTTGTAATTACAGAGCCTCCAGTTACAGTCACCCATCCTTTGGTGGGAGGATCAGTCTCGGAAGGGGAGGTGGCTCGGTTGGAGTGCAAATTATCAAGTGAAAGTGAAGAAAGAGTGAAATGGTTCAAAGGAAAAGAACAAATACAAGCTGGAGGGAGATATGAGATCCTCTCTGATGGAAAAAAGCAGATACTCCTTATTCACGCATTTAAACCTGAAGATCAGGACACATACACCTGCATGGTTTCTCCAGAAGTCAAATCTGTTGCCACCTTGTCTCTTGGAGGTACAGAGAGAGCATTCCTGTGATGTTAGATCAGTGCTGTGTATGGATATCCAGGGGCAGCTCCACAGCTTGGACTGGAATTAATTTTCTTTTCCAAGCTGTGATAACAATCCCCAAAGAATTGTTATCTTCCTCTTTGGTATTGCCCAGTATGCTTCTGAATCTCTAACAGCTTTGAGCTGCTCAGATAAGATTTTTCAGAGTCTGATTGATATTTAAGGTGCAGTACACTTCTCTCTATATGGGTAGTCCTCTCTATGTGAGTTTCTGGTGCCTTTTGAGATACTTTAGGGTATTCTGCCTGGCCTTCAGCTACCACTTCAGAAAGTGAAGTCTCTTTCATATGTTCTTCATGGTATCTGCCAGCTCCCTGTCCTAGACATCCCAAATGGCTTCAGGTCATAGTGTTTAGGAAGATGAACTGTGCCCTGCAGGTGGGATTCAGTGGCCTACACACAGACATATGGTGCCACTGAGGCACTTCAGAATATCACCCTATGCCTCCATCTCCTTCTCCAAAGGGACCAAGAACACTTACAGGTCCCCTGCATTATCTGAGAGCTACATATGGATGTCCTGGACAGTCTGGAGCCTCTCAAAAGGCACTGGGCACTGTGCAGAGGCAAGTTGGTGTGTCCCAGAGGGTGAGTCACACACAACCTTCAGACTTAAACACATCTAAACCAAACTACCTACATATCAGGTGGGAGTTCCAGCTCCCATTATAGCCACTGGAGATATACTGAAAACAGGGAAGCCCTGTCTAGCTGTAAAATAGGATGAGCTTAGGAATAGCTTTCCAGGCTCCACTGATAGTCTTAAGAAGATATTAATTGACTGTAACATTCAGAAAGGGCAAAAATTTCTTCATTGGGTTCAAATGTGGGATGAAGAAAAAAAAAAAGTGTTTTACCGTGTTTTATGCACATGCATAGAATCGCAGGAGAGTTGAAGTTGGAAAGGACTACTGAAGGCAGTGCAGTCCACCCCCTGCTCAAAGCAGGGTCTCCTAGACCAAGTTATCCAGGACCACATCCAGTTCTGTTAAATGCATATTTTGTTCTCTGTAGAATGTTTAGTTAAATGCCACTGATACTCTTCTGCCTAGACTTTAGAATAACATTTCCATGTGCTTTCTCAAACCTCACTCCCAGGCTTTGCCTTTGAACCTCTTAACAATTTCATTCTCCTTGTTTCCTTCAGTGACAACAGTAAAAGAGATTGCCAGGGAAGCACCTACTGCAAGCCAACCAGAAGAGCTGGTAGATGGCCATGTCCAGCCCAGTTTGCCCCCTGAGGCTGCACAGGAGGGAGATCTTCACCTCCTGTGGGAAGCTCTGGCCAAGAAACGACGAATGAGCCGGGAGCCCACCTTGGATTCCATCAGCGAGGTGCCTGAAGAGGATGAGAAGCTTCAGAAGTTGAGGAAGGAAGAAGCAGAGATGTCTCACTATTACTCAGAGGAGTATTCCACATGTGATGAGCTGGCTAGGACAGGGGAAGCGGATTTCTCGTTCACAAGCTCAGATGATGAGTCTAGAGCTGGGACTCCTTCACTAGTAAACTACCTCAAGAAAGCTGGGAAGAAAAGTGTCAGTGTTACTACCAAGGTTCAGTCCACCTCCACAAACAAGTTATGGAAACAGTGGGAGAAATCGACAGTGGAGACTGTTGTGGCTGCCCCAGCTGCTAAGCCAGCTGAACCAGAAATGCCCGATTTAGACGATCCTTCCATGAACAAGGCCGCTGTGAAGATCCAAGCTGCTTTCAAAGGCTACAAAGTCAGGAAAGAGATCAAGCAACAAGAGTGCCCAGTGTTTACCGAGACCTTCAAAGATTTCTCTGGTGAGCCTGGAAGCACCCTCCACCTTGAGTGTGTGGCCCACAGCAAAACTGATATGAGCATCCGTTGGCTGAAAGATGGCAAAGAGCTTTCCGATGGTCGTTACTATCACATAGACAACTACAGTGATGGGACCTGCTCTTTGATTATCACTGGCCTGGACAGGAAAGATGCAGGTAAATACACCTGTGAGGCATCCAATAAATTCGGCAAGGTTTCACACAGTGCTAAGGTGGTTATAGGTGCTCAGGAACCTCAAGTCCTTCGCAAAGAGAAGAAGGTTAAACCGAGCACTGACAGCGAGACGGAGAGCTCCTCTGGCAGTGAGCTGGATGATGCTTTCCGTAAAGCAGGAAGGAGACTTCACAGACTCTTCAGGGCCAAGATCTCAACAGAGATATCAGATGTGGAAGAAGAGCTCTTTGTCAGTGCAGATGAAGGGGACATAGAGGTAGTCGACCATCAGACGTATCGTGAGGATGACCAGTATATCTACATCAAGTTTGAAATCTTGTCTGAGGCAAAAACTGCCGCCACTCGATTCAGAGAGATGTTTGGTGCTCTGGGAATTCCCGTGGAGATTGACATTTTGGAACAAGGGCCTAAAAAAATTGAACTGCGCATCGGGAAAGCAACAGCACCCGCCCCTGGGAAGTTTGCACCATCAGTAGTGAGATCTCCACCACCTTTGCTGACTTCTGATACAGGTAGGTGAAGTAAGCCTGTTTCTTCTTTGGCAAAACCAGCTGGAACAGGTCACAATGTTATCTTTTTTTCACTCATTAACATCTTCCAAAAGCCTTTGTTTTTAATTTGGTGCAGATAGTTGGTTTGTTGTTCGTTTGTTTTGGTTTTTTTTTCTGGAAACTTTGCACTTTTGGAAAAAACAAATCATTTTTTATTCTTCTTTTTTCATTTTGAGGGAGAGGTGGGAAGTTATTGATGACAGAGGGGGCTGCACAGTATTGACTTAACCTGCAAAGCTGCTTTCCACAATAGAAATGTCCTCTACTACAGTAATAAGGCCACAAATGCTATGATCATTATACTTAAATAAATGAAACTGTTTTCAGAACAGTCCTGAGGGAGACAAAATATTTCAATAAGGAGAGGAGCGGAGGCCATATGTAGTTTGCAGCTGTGGTATTGCAATGCTTACAGTGTTATGGATATCTTCCTAGTATTTTTCCTTTCTTCCCGACTTTACTCCGACTTTAGCTCCCATGTTCATAACTGAGCTCCAAAACCAAGAAGTACAAGATGGATACCCAGTCAGTTTTGACTGCATTGTCATTGGCAAACCGCTCCCCACGGTCCGCTGGTTCAAGGATGGGAAAGCTATTGAAGAAAATGACCATTACATGATCAACGAGGACCAGGAAGGCTGCCATCAGCTGATCATCACAGCTGTGGTCCCCACTGACATGGGTGTTTACCGTTGCCTCGCTGAAAACAACATGGGAGTGGCTTCAACCAAAGCTGAGCTTCGAGTGGATTGTAAGTCTCAAAATCAATGAAGAAAAACAAGGGAAGGGGTCCTGCTGAGAGGTGGATTTTTTTTTTTTTCAAGAAAGACACCATGTACATAATAAAAAAAATCATGTGTTGCCCACAAAATGTCTCATGTGTGAACCTCTTGGCTTCAGTTGGTTTTTGCCAGCCTCCAAGGCAAGGCTCAGATCAAAGCTTTCCAGATAAACAGAGGTGTTTTCTATAATCCAGGGATGTGTGACATCCTGCTGCAGTAACAATGTGAAATCGACCAGCCAGTCACTCAAATTAGTAGTGAAACTATAATTATAATAACAGAAAAATAGTTGCAAAACTCAGATTATAGAAAACATTTCCTTTTCCTTTTAACAGTGACCAGCACTGACTATGAGACAGCAGCAGATGCAACAGAGACATCTTCTTACTACAGTGCCAAAGAATATATTTCAAGGTAAAATACCAAACTCCAACCCTTCTTAAATTCTGATTTGAGAAGATCAATACGTGTATTTATGTCAAGCCTGGTTTTGTTATATGTAGTAGGTCCAGTTTAATGTTCTAAAGGAAGATCCAGACCAGCTGAGATGCAATAACTGCAGCAGCTGGATGTTTATCATGTGCAAATGTGCTCTGGATGCCTTCAGGCTATTCTGGATATCTCTTCATGGTGTCACTCGGTCACTTTTCATTTCACACCGTGCTGAATCTGTTGTTATGATGACAAAACCCACAGACTGAATTAGCCTAAAATAGGTGACTGTGATTCCTAACTCTTTTTTGTCTGGCTGACTTTCTAATTCTAATCTCTTCTTAGCCGAGAACAGGAGGAATCTACCACTGAGGAGGAGCAATTGCCCCAGATCTTCGATGAGCTTCATGATATTCATGTGGCACCTGGAGCATCACTGGCTAAATTTCACCTGAAGGTGAAAGGTGAGTGGAGCACTGTCAGTTGTTCCAGGTTTGTCAGGCTGAAATGCTGGACGAGGATTTTTGATGCACTTTTCTGCAGCTGTAACCCCAGTCTGTGAATCTTGCACCACGTTTGCCCAAAAACAGCTAGAAGAATGTGGTCGTGCTGATGAACATTGACTTTTGCAGCAGACTCAGGCAGATTAAGTGTCTCATTCTGTGTCCAGGTCTCCAGGCATAATTACAGACACGTGCTTCTGAAAAATACTGAGTCCTGTTAATTCTCTGAGCACATCAGTTATGGAGGAGCAATGAAGGATAGAAAAGAAGATAGCAAGGGTGCCCTTTATGCTCTAATAAATGAAACAGTCCTCAACTTGCCTTTACTCTATGAGGGGGTAGCTGCTACAACCTAAAACCTGTGAAAACGCCCTCCTGTTGTGGACTGTCTGTGGCAGGGAGAAGTAGAGATTCTCTTTTCTCCAATTGCAACCTATAAAAAGG